>JAMKCH010060552.1:0-11905 GCA_023653785.1 Ophioderma brevispina
ACAACAAAATAGGGAAATCGTCAAAAAGATGTTCAATTTAAAAACTATTACATATTGCAAGGATGACAACAAAAATGTATATTAAGAAACACGGTAGTGTGTCCACCAAGTTTTAAAAATAAAAACAACTAAAAAAAACACCAAAAAACAGCCAAAAAAACCATTAAACCAGCCAAGATACAAACGACACACACCGGACCGGTGCTATTAACAGAAACAAACTTCCCTTTGTTTTGACGCAGCGTTTTTGACGAGAAATAGCACTAGGTGGCAATATCATCAATAAACACTTAACCGCTCGCAATACCCAACCAGAGCATGTATTTTCAACCCACAAAAGTATATTCGACACATTTATGGGCAACATATTTTCTTTTTTGAAATAAGAAAACGGAAAAAATGAATTAGACGTACTTTCAAGCGGTCACTTATACGTATAGTGGCAAGTGCGAAGCTCTTACAAGTGGTCTCACAGACATACAGCCTTTATTACGCGAAATGGATAGTAGCCAAAACTTTAATACATTAAATTCTAGTATCCTCATGATGTGCCTTTAGTGCTAATATTGAAGATAAATCACTCTATGCAAAGAAAATTGACGGTAACGGGATTATTTTGGTCAAACAATCACTACGAAATCACTTACTATCATTAGCCAACAATTTGCGTACATGCAGTAAGCTTCCTTCTTGGCCGAGGGGTCTAAGCGTTGGACGTTATGATTTTACTTTTGGGATGGTCTCTTGTTGTCGGTTCGGTCGGCGGTAGCCACGACTTTCAGCACATTAAAATTACAAAAGAGTAAGATCATTTTTTTACTTATAATACGGTCACCTTGGGCATTGAGTTGATGTAAATGGAAGTTAATTCATACTAAGTCAAACATCTCCAATCTATAAGATACTAGGTAGTGTGTCCACCATTGGTATTAAAAATAAAAAACAAAAATAAGAAAAAAAAACAACAAAAAAAGAAAAACATTAGAACATCCATGATACAAGCGACACACACCGTGAGGATATTATCAGAAACAAACTTCCCTTTGTGGTGTTTGACGAGTGTGAAAACCAATAGGTGGGAATATCGTTAACGATCGCTAACCTACTCGTAATACAATAGCTCAGCATGAATTTCAACCCTCAGAGTATATGTGGTACATGTCAGAACAAGATATGAATTTAGACAACTGAAACGCACGATTTAGAAATGCTTCAAGTGGTCATTTTATAGCGTATTAGTGGCAAAAATTTGAAACTGTAATAAAAACGGTCGTACAGAATAAAGCCGTTATTACGAAATAATATTGACAAAATTAGTACATGTTGTTCTTTTTATCCCTATGATGTGCTTTCACTGCTACATGGAAAATAATTGATTGCCTACAAGAAAATGAGTTAACGGAATTATTTTGTTCAACATCATTAATGACCCTCACGAGCAGATACAAACTTCGCGTCTTTATGTTACAACCTTTCCTCCGTGGCGCAGCGTATAAGCGATGGCGTCATTGATTTTAATTTGGTTAGTCGGTTGTGTCAGTTCGAGTCCGCCTGGGTCCCACCACTGTCGCCTTAAATTATGATAGTATTCCGTTCTGGGAGTCAGTTTCTCTTTAACCATCGTCTTACCAGGGGGGGGTGGTTACACCCCCCCTACCGCACTTCGCTCCGGTGCGCTAATTTTTAAAACGCTAAAAAAAATCGTTTATAAATAAAAGCTTCTAGGTAATCGTTCTATCATCCTTTCCGGTAATTTTAGCAGAAAAAAATGTGGAGGGTAGCACCTTCACCGGGGTTAGGGTATTCCCGTCAAAGTCGCAGGGTAAGGGGGGGGGGTGGTTGCCACCCAAGGATATTTATGGTGGATTTTGAAAATTTTGCACATATGGCCCTAAAACTCTTTGTTGATGTTAAAACTAGCCCAATTGCCTCATTTATAGCTGCAAACCGCATGAAATCCGACCTTCCTACGTTTTTTTTTAGCGGCAAAAATTGGAATTTTCGCCTATTTCGATGGAAAATGCCTATTTTGCCGACTCGCGGACTTGATGACGCATTGTGGACGCATACTAGGTATGTGGTACTTATTTGGTATCAATGGAAAGAGGAGGACCATAGCTAAGCTATCCACTGTATAAAAATCAAAGCATCGGGTGCTTTATAAAAAAATTCTCGAGGGGGTGGTTAACCACCCCACCCCCCCCCCTTGGAAACAGTGTTACAAAAAAAGGCTGTAAGACGAGGGTGAATTTGTAGGCTAACGGGTCACCATGACCATTGAAAATGATATGAAGCATAGTAAATGTTAGTATTCAGTTATTTTCAGGAAACACAAAGGTTGTCAGTTCGATTTGTTACAATGATATCATAACCAATAGATACTTGTCTTGAAGTATTCGGAAAAACAATATATCTAAAAAGTCTACTAGGACGGAAATGAGGACGACATTATTCAAATCCTCCAAGTGATTTTCTCCAAATTTGAACCCGAAAAAAAAATTATATCACAGGGAAACTTTCTGCCGTTATGTATGAGAAGATGCTTTATTTCTTCATACAGAGACAAAAATAGTTAAAAAATTTATCAAGGAGCGGAAAACGGAGCATAAACGAGTGCTCCTGGAAAAAACGTGTGTAAGCGGCCGTACAAGCACACAAATCTGCAATGTAATTCATAGCATTGTCAGAGCCCTATATGAAAACTATCGATTCATATACAACATCTAAATTTCTTGAAACTTACTTTCTGGAATGTTATCCAGAATACAATTCGTCCGAATATTCTAAGCTAAATTTGATGGCCCCCTAGTCAAGATAAGGAAAACTTATTTATTTTTATTTTGGTGTTTCAGATCGTTTCGAGTCCGTGTGAAGCCCTAACCATGTTCTGAGTTCTTTATTAATTAATTTGTTATATAATATTATTTAACATAAATATCAGCCACCTTGAATTCTTTTTACACTTGAGATTATTAATTTCATGATATAATTTTTTAATTTAAGTAGTTTTTATTTGATCGTTACTGATTTTTTATTGAGATTTTCTTTTAATATCACGTAAATAACCTCGTATTCAGTGACACAGTATAAGTTCACACATTCCATGCACAAAATGTAGTGAGTCATGTGTAGACGTGTATGCTGTTTACAAATAAGAAATCCAAATAATTTCCTAACAAAAGATGTCCTCCGGGCTGATCGGGTTGCGTCCCTCCGTAATTTTACAGGTAGTTCATATAATTGGATTCGTCGAATTTTAATGCCAAAAGGCTATATGGTATTGTGACATTCATGCGTTGCTTCCGTGTTTGTAAAATTTTACCGTGTAGCCAAAGTTCATCTTTTGCAGAAGATGCCACTTTCAAGAGGAACATCCCATAGAAATTCGCACTTTTCGCTTGCCAAATTTAGTATTTTTAGATAAGTTATTTTCAGCCTGCCAGGTGGTTTGGGTGTTTTCCGGGGGTCTTTATGCGCTTTTCGCAGTTTAAAGGATTCTGATTGATGCTCTTTATTTATCCATCAAGCTTATCGTAGAATTTAACATGCGGTTTTCTTCCACCTTTTCCTGTTGGTAAAAATACGTCTTTTTCCTAAATGCAAAAGCAGTAACCATCTTTTCTTTTAAAATGTAAATAACCCGTGTATTATCACAGAAAGGGACAAATGACGCCATTCACATAGCAAGGAGTGAATTGGGTGTACAATATACACTTCCACAATTTTATTAGCTTTTTAAATTATTTTTTTTTGTGAAAAACGGTCTTAATTTTGCCGAAACGTTAAAAATCATCTGAATCTCTCAGTAACTGAAGAAATATTAATGTCAAAAAACACTAAAGTTGTATTTTCCACATATACATTTATCTAAAATATCAAATTGTTGATATGTTATTTGATGTTCAAAAAATAAAAAGGACATCTCCCAAAAAAAAACGTTCAAACGTAAAAAAACACGCCAGTTTTAAAAAGAGTACGAGCCGTATAAAATTAATAATGTTAATAGAGCACCAAGTATACTCAAGAGCTCAAGTGCGTCTGCCCCCATTGGCAAACTTGGTCCCATTTCTTTCATACAATCAAAAGAAAATATCAGTTTTCCCACCATCAACCAGCCAAACCGATCCAAATATATTTATAGTTTTCATGCTAGAGGTTCTAATGCAATAATGGCCGAGTTCAAAACAACCCTCTTCATACGTGAGGCAACAGAGCAGCGGGCCTTCATATGGTCTTTTAAGTACCTTCTTCCTGTAGGGTATCTCACCGAAAGACTGGTAACAATACCCAGAAACATACGTGAGTTAGACTCTATCACAGAACTCATAACCAACATACCTTCTATAGAACAGCGAAGCGATCCGTCTCGAACACATTTTCATTGGAAGGACAATGTGTTACAAGGAGATGGGCTTTATTCAGTACTTGAATACATCTCCAACATCAAGCAAGAAAAACAAACGCAACTAAGATAGAAATTTGAAAAGTATTCAAGTCCAAAACAAGACGCCCTTTACATAAGAAATAGGAATACTAATTCCAAACTCAAACTGCCACTAGAACCTAAGAACAAATGCAGTTGGATTATAAATCAACAATTTGGTCTAATGATTAGGGTTCTTTAATGAAATGTAACAAAACGTTCCAACAAAGAATTAGAGAATGGAAGAAATGGGCACCAGTTTGCAAATGGGGCCAGAGAACTTGAGTAGACTTGGTGCTCTTTAACATTTATTAACTTTTATACAGGCTGTAATCTTTTTAAAACTTGGTTTCTGTTTTTGTGACGTTGAACGTTTTTTTGGTAGATTACAATGATCTGTGATGTACAGGTATGGAGCAGGAGCTAAATAGACAAAAGCTTATTTCAACCCTGTAGTTCCATCAAGTATACATTATAGATCGTGCAAACTATACATTTTGAAAATTCCTTGTCACCAAACCAAATAATATAGTAGACGTATTGAAAATTAAAAGATTTTTCAAATTGACTCCACTGAAACCTGATATTTGCCCAATTTTTACCTTAGATCCTCAACCAAACGATGGAAAAGTTTAAACAATACATGAACTCATTGTGACCAGACCAAACTATACGCTCCGTCAGTATTCCTTTTCTCTGAGTCAAGACTACGCCAGCATCCGCCAGACAGAACCATGACAACGCGTTAATGTACAAGACAAATACATAGTTGCGTGTTTACACGCAAACAAACTTCCGCGCGGCGTAGTGACGGCCTAGTTCAAGAAAAGGAATTGTGACGGCAAGTATAATTTATCTACCCCCAAAACACAAATTGCGAGAAATTGTTTAATCTTTTATCATGGTACAAACCGTATTTAACCCTAAACAGAAATGTACACCAGTTCTGAATTCTTCAACCAAACAGGTGAATTTTCACATGTATGCACCCATCACCTAGTAGCAATGAATTTTTTTTTCCATTGGACTTCACCATTTACCTCTGAGGGCGCCAATGCAATCACACTTAAGAGTCACTGCTAGCAATTCACACTCTGGAATGTACAAACCACCTGATTCTTGTAGAAAAGATCAGGTACGCATACTCAGTGTTGCTAGCAGCCAAAACTCAAAGAACTCCTAGGATTTCAAAGGACAAAATTGGCAATGTATTTTGGATAAATTTAATTGTGGTGTTTTCCATGTCTTTTTCCAAGGCTTTCAAAATCCCATGAGTACTACCTGCCAATTGGTCACAATGGAACTTTTGTGTTTTTTTAAAGCTCAATCAGCAACATGGTATGATTGGTGGTAGGGCTGTAAAGGACAAGAGGCTCTTAAAATATTTAGCAAGCTCTGCATTTCAATTGGTTATTGAAATGGAGTATTATATTGCATGTAATAGCCAATCACAAAATGCTGTATGAATGGCAGACAGGATCAGTGGTTAAGCAATGGATAGTCAGCTGGTATTAAAAACATGCATTAGGCCTAAAAAAAAATTGTTGGAAATTGGGTTAAACCCGACGACCCTATTTTTACTGCCGACCCTAAATATTTTTTTATATTTTTTTTTGGTGCAAAAAAAAAAGGTTTTACAAAACCACGTTAAAACAAAATGAGGTCATAATTCGGTACTTCTAAAAGGAGCAGGCACTTCAAAGACAAATAAACGATGTGTTAACAGAAAAGTGAAGATGTGCCATTTGTTTTGATGTGTGTCATATTATTTGGTTCGGAAGGTGAAACATAAAAATAAAAAAAAAAATCCGAACCTACACCACCCTATTTTTTTTCTCTGTAAGCCAATCAAACAATTTTGTTTTAGGCTTAGGACTTGCAATATTATTTATGGTTGAATTCAAGTCCATACAAAAGATCCATTTTTGCTGAAATTGAGAAATTTTGATGAGAAAGTTCACTTTTTGGTGATGAGATGTTTCAAAAAGTCCAAAAAGGACCATTTTCAGGGGTTGGTCCAATTTTACCAAAAGGTCCACTTTTTCAAAGTCTCCAAAGTCCCCCCAAAAATCCTTGCCATACGACCCTGGTCAAATTTTCAATGTCTAAAACTGGAAAACTTTCTAGATTGTGTGGAAACTAAAACTACTATCGGCAATTAGAAAGCCACCGGGTCAGAGAACAAAAAAATAACATTAATACGAACCAAACAAATTAACCATCGACTTTTATTGTTTACAAATGATTACTAAAGCCTCATTCCAAGATCCTCCTAAATTGCACATCACTACAACCAAATCTTAGTTGAGATGCGATGGCATGTTGTGATTAAAGAGCGGACTTGCGCATGGTCTTAGGCCCTAATCAAAACATCCATCTCTCTGGGCAGCGTTTCCCCATTCAAGTAGCTGGCAGGTGAATGGACCACTGGGGATGTGTTATTGAATCAACATTCTGCTTTTAGAGAGTTTAAATGATACCCGTTTCATGGTGAGTGAGATTATGTCTATTTATGTTTAAGCTCACAGAAAATCTCCTAGGATGTGTGTCAAATATATTATGTATTTTGTCGCATGTGAAATTCAGAAGTAGATAAAAGGTTTCAACTTCACTTAATATTTTCCAAAATAAAGGAACACTATAAACATGCAGAAAAAAATCCCCTCCAGTTATAAATGTGCACAACATTTTCAGCAGGTTTATCAGATATACAGTATGCAAACTTTCAGATCTCAAAAAAATTGTGATTGTCACAATTTGGGTATTATATAATTTGCAGCTTTTTGGATTCCTTCTAACTTATTCTTAATACCTTTGGCACACATTTGAATACCTTAAATATGAATTTAGTCCACATTTGATGAAGCAGTCAAAATTGCATAATGTTGACTAGCAGTAACCAGGGATCATGCACTTTCAATCCTAACACAGGACTTTCCCTTGTCCACTTAGGCACTTTCCCTGACTGAAGTATGATGACACTGCAGTACACTTCTCTTACCAAAGTTTACAACCATCTCTGCCACCTTTTTATTAGTTGTATAATTATCATGTATATCCCATATTGAGCAGGTTTCTCAAAGCCAGGGTCCAGGGCCTGCCTAATGATGGGTTCATATTTCAAAGGCAAACGCTAGCTATATTCAGATTGTTGGATGTTGAGGTTGTGCATTTGGACTGGAGAGACCTCTTTTTTTGTCCGTAGCGTTTTCTTATTTGTGCTCTCTCATAGTCAGATGCACAATTTTCTGCATCTAATTTTTAATCTCTATCTGGTTTTATAGCCTTTTAATATTATTGTGGTATTATTTAAGGTATTGTAAAGTGCCTCGAGACCCTGTTGGGTTAAGGGCGCTATATAAGAATTTGCTATTATTATTATTATTCGAACATGTTTTGTGCGCCAAATGCATTTACATGAGGACTGCATAAATAGCATGTTTGAAAGACTACATGTAGCGCTGGCCGACATCTACCCATGAAGTATGAAACCAATGTAAGGGCCCTATGAGCTGTGTGGTTTAGAAGATGCTCTTGTGCAATCTGAACACCGAAGGTTTGAAGTGCACAATATGCCATGTAGGCACATAGCCAACCGTGTTCATCAGTGGGAACAAAATTTAAAATCTTCCTGATCCATCTGCCTCCTACACTCCATTGGCTGTGGCCCCTGTACTGGTGCCCTGATCCTCCTGTACTAAGGTGCTGTCCCAATATTTTTATTAGTACAAGGCATGCCAATTTGACATATGTGATTCAATCTCGCAAAATGAGTCTTAAGTTGACCCAATTCAATTTTTGGTTTTTGATATTTTCTTCAAGAGCATTATTTATTTATGCTTTCCTTTAGTGAAATTCCCCAGTACAGGACACATATCCCAAGTTCAGAGTTTACGATAAGGGTTAAGTCTATGGCATGACTTTTGTCACAGAGTTTGGCTCTGATCATTTTTTACATATCCGCCATTTTGGATTTTTGACCATTTTTCCTAGATTTTGTGGATTTCAAAAGAAAAGACTAATTTTTAAGTTAATCATTATCCAATTATCTTTCATATAAAACATGTCAATGGCTTGTCTTCCACTTAATTTTCTCCTGATGAATAGTTTTGTGCGCACCTGAAAAACAATAGCTTCACAGCCACCATCTTGGATTTTCAGCCAAATTTTCATCAATTTACTAGTTTTAATGCATTTTGAAATTATGGACTAATTTTTTCTTCAAATTTTTCAGCCCATGAGTGATTCTATTACAATTATCTTTTATTTAATACAAGTTAAATGCTTGTCTTCGACTTAGTTATCATTTTTCGAATAAATGATCGAGCTGTCTATGTACACGAAACCCTGTGTTGTTTGCGGACAACACAAAATGGACAAAATATAGTGCTAACTGTGGTCCCTGGTTGCTAAGTTTTTTTATTTTTTTTTTAAATACAGATACTACACGTACCTTGTTTTGTAGATTTTGGAGGCATTACAGGTGGGACACTCTCAGAGGGAATACCGCCGCTATGAAGAGCGCACCCATGCGGCGCAACTGGTTGACGCATCTCCACACCACTCTGCTGTAACACTGCCATGGCAATTACTTTCCTTTTATGGTTGCAAAGTTTAGTGAGGGCGCCATCACTTGTGGCTTCTTGAACAGTGCGAGAACGAGAAGGCACATTGGGGTCAAAGTTGAAGACACGGGTCACCACTAGAGGGCATTCTAGTCCACATTTGCAAGTGCCATCCTTGAGTAAATATTGACGGACCTCGGCTTCACTGTGCAGCATATGGTTACTTGGGCTGTGAAACACACAAAAAAAAAGAAATACTGGATGTTATCAAACTAATGCCATTCTCATAGAATTGGTGCAATAACAGCAAAAACATCATTGAGTACCTTCAAAGCAATACGAGACAATATTTTGTTTTTAAATTATGACTTCCCAACATTCCATATCGAATGGTACCATTATACTTAAAATCACTATTATTTAAATTCCCTTTTAAACTTCCTTAACAAGTATATTGGATAATAATTATTCACATCTCTGAAGAATTTTCAACAAGAACCATGACACTATTTCCCATAAAATTGCCACATTTAATTGAAAAAAATTCTACATCTCATTCTTGGTTATCCTTTTAAACAGCTGGTTTTCTTTGAAATAGAAAATTATGATTTCTATATTGGGTTAATTTTGCATACCCTGCTGACAGTTGATATTTTTTGTCAACGTTGCATTGTTAGTCATCTTGTTGATAATGCATATTTCTATGGTATAGAAAAAAAGATCAGATACTATTGTGTGTGCAGATGTCCACATTGCAATATCTCTCTTATTGACAATGCATATTTTCATACCAAAATCCAATTGGTTACCACCCCAGATTTGTGTACATAGATCACCTACAAAAAAAGATGAACCTATATAATTCTGCGAAGCAGTCGTAAAATTGTGGTCGTAATTTTTTGTGTGGATTTGTGAGTGGAGGTAACCATTTTCCTTCCTACAGGCAAACAACAAAACAATGTGGCTGCAAGCTTTACAACACCAAGTTGTCATGGTCTACCATGCTACCAAGTTTATACGTCCATGGCCCGATCGCAAATAGCCTCATCCCCAGAACCCCAGATTTTACCTATAGTAGTTAATATTTTGGCGTCTAAAGAAAGCTACCATTTTTCTCGTTTACCCTGTGAAATTTTTGGTCTAAAAGATGCTTGGTTTGGATGTTATGAGCGAAAATGTTTTGGTCGACCAATGTTTTTAGCTCTCACATCAAATGGATTGAAATATTGGCACAAACCTCTACAGGGGTTTTGGTGTCAAGGTCAATCAATCAAAATGAAAACTTCATAATGAAATCGGGTCATCTCTTTTAGTTCACAGGTTGTTCACAGTTGTGACAGCTCACTACACTTGACTATTTCAAAAGTGTCCTGGAATGGCAGGTATACATGAACATGCATATTGGTCATTATCTGTGGAATAATAGCATGTAAGCATTTCCTATTAAAAATACAGCGTTCACCAAACATGGGTCGTCTACCCGCGTGGTTTGTGAATGGGCCAGAGGTCACATGAGGTCACCAACATATGGGTCACTACCTAAGTTCCATTGTATACAAGTATCATGAAAATATGCGCACATACATGGAAACAGCGGGCCAATTATATTTAGGGTCAACATTTTTACCACAGACACAAACGCACACACAGACAAACACTACCAAAGCAATAATTATGTCCCCTCTTGCAGACGACACAAAAATGATAGCCCTTCATGTATCGTTTTCGTCCAACATGACTACAATAATTTGAAAATAGGTCCATGTGAGAACTTTACAATTATGCATGCAATATTATTTTGATTGTTAACTTTACCACAAATTGAAGCAAATAGGTCAATGTGAGAACTGAACAAACATTGCATGCAATAATATTATACATTTTGTATGTATGTAAACAAGTGGAAGCAAATTTAATTCAACCCATTCATTCCTACTACAAATATGGACCATCACCAACATACTGAGTATGGAGAGGTTCCATTCCAGCTAGATCACATTTTATTGAGAATTTTATGCATTATGCACAGGTTTCAATATCCATTGAAATAGATCTTAAAATAGTAACCACATGTACATGTACACAAACCCACTCTACATACGGGCAAAATGTATACCATCCTATATGAAAGCCTTTGCATTATATGCATTTTAAGCACTGTAGTAATACTATTATGCACACACACACACACATGTACAATGTGCTGGTGTTACTGGCTATCTATCATCCATCACACATATTCAATTTAAACTGTGCTGCAAGTAAATAACGTTCATATAGTGTAAAATGATTCTTTTCCTGTAAATAATCTTAGAATAAGCAATCACCAACCGCGAGGCCATTCACATTGCTACTATTTTTGTAGCTCCTACAGCGAGTACACATTATCATATTATATCAACATATTTCATGTGTCTTGTAATCTGCCTTGTCTTATCGATTTCTTATGCGTAAAAATAACACATCCACGAAAATAGCAGTTTATTTACTGTAGCCCAGTGCTATACATCTTTAAAAATGTCTGATAACATCAGATAAACCAAGTTCACTTCTCCTATAATGAGTTCGTGTAGGAAACTGAAATGTCTGACATTTATGTTTCCTGAGAAACATACTTTTTTGAATCGCAATGTGATTACTTGACCACGGATATGAACACGTTCCCTCTTGGCCTGGTCTGCTGGACAGGCAACCTATAGTTGCCTTTGCTTGATATTATGCCTTGCAATGGAGGGGGGTCGTTAAATATCAACTATAAGATGAAAACAAATAGTCGTTTGACTCCTGCACCACTGCTCAAAAAAATATTTATTTCCGAGGAAGGAGATTTTGATTTTGTGAAATTTTCCGTGAAGTCAGAGTGTTTTAAGTCAGTTTCTTTATCAAAAGTTTCGATCAGCTCAGATTTCCCGCAAAG
>JAMKCH010060561.1:0-75792 GCA_023653785.1 Ophioderma brevispina
TCAAGTTACTCCCAACACTTGCTAAATGGATAGTCCTTGGAATGCAGTATATTATTTTGTTGAAATTTATATTCAATCTGAATGAATTTGCACATATTTCTATCCTAGAAGTAATAATGTCCATGATGTTACGTTTGCACATCACCCAGTATTTCTAGTACCTTTTCCTTCTCTTATATTTATGTTATATATCAGATTTATACATGTGGATCTTTTGAGTAGCATATAAAAACTGTTTAGTGAAAGTATATTTTGTGTATCAGTATTGTTTTCCCCATCTTTGAAATGTTCTTGTAACTTAGTTTTAAAGAGATAGATTTGTTAAAAAAAAGATTTATAAGCATACATATAAAACAGATGTTGATAAAAATCTATCTTCATTGATTGAAGTAATTTGAGCTGACCTATGTGTAATCTATTTCATGTTATATAATTGTACTCTGAGGTAATGTGAACAGAATTTTCAATTTTTAGTAGAGGGTTATGAACACCCCCCCCCCCAATTTTCCTCTGAATTTTTTTTTACCCTGATGGCACAATTTATGCTGCTCCTGTACAATTTACTGAAATGAAGTTGGTACATTGCATAAACTGATTTCATAATCAAAACTGATTTAACCCCCCAAAAATAATTTCATAAAAAATAATTTTGCCAAAACTGTTTTCACCAAACACTCAGATATTACCACAAACGTATTTCACCACAAACGTATTTCACCACAAACATATTTCACCACAAACTTATTTTATCACAAACTTATTTCACCACAAACTTATAAGGAAGATACCCACTTGAAATAATGTTTAGAAAAAACATGAAGCTGGCAAATCTGGCAACTCCAGTCAGCAGGTGATTTCCAACAGTGAAATTGTACAATGTACTAAAACACATATGATCCAATAGTTTTGTCACAATCCCAGCGGGTACCAACAGGGGCTCCACAATACTGAAATTAACCCCTGGCCCAGTTTGCTATCATTTCTACCTCTTAATAATATCCCAAACTATTTTTGGGCTAGTTGTAGTTCTGATTCATAGAGGGAAGATAACAAAGTTCTGTTCTTTGGGTGCGAAAGTGTCGGCTAGCTGCTGTGATCTAAACCTTTTGATTATCCTTCACCTTAGAGAAATTGTATGCTTTTGCTAAGATGGGGTGAGTCTCTTGATGTGCAGACTGAGATATGATGTTATGATTTGTTGTTATTTGTAGAGAAGTATGTAAAGATTGTTTCAGTGGGTTGGGTGTACTGTCCTGGGCTTGTTTTGTATTTGTGTGCACCAAAGTTTGTAGTCATTTATTCAGAGGGCTGGAGGAACGCAATCTCCAGTAATCATAATTATTGTATGATATTAAAGGTGCATTTTGTGATCATTTTTGGTTTATGATTCACTAGATATTCTGGAGAAAAGCTTATTTGCAAAATTTCAGTTGATTTTGACAGTGCATTTTGATGTTATGTGCAAATGTTTGCATCACACTACCCCATAGGCCATTGTTGTAATTTCTGTCCATTTGAGAAAAGCTTATTTGCAACATTTCAGTTGATTCTGACAGTGGGTTTTGATGTTATGCATGCGCAAATGTTTGCATCATGCTGCCCCATAGGCCACTGTGTTGTAATTTCTGTCCGTTTGTGGACAGAAAATACAAAATTTTGAATTTCTTCAAGAGCAGATCGAATTTGCACGTAAGATTGGGCACACATACTATACTTAGACCACCGGTTCAGCTGATATTAAAATCTCAAATGTTTTAGGCAAGTCAGGGGATGAGTCTGTGATTCAAGAAATGCCCCTTTAAACTTTGTTGAGCAGTATAACTGCCCAATAATGCCAGTGTGTATGTATGCTGCAGGAAGAGGTTTGTATACTTCATTTACCTTCCTCGAGTCAGTGATGTCAAAGCGTTTAAGATGTTTTGCGTGTGCATTTTCGCACCGCGCGTGTGCATATGGCAGCCATTTCAATCAACGCTCGCAATTTAAATTGCTGCGTCCTCTGCATAACACTTGCGTCACTGACTCGAGGAAGGTGAAAGCACTCTAGTACTGGGTAGATTTGCTCTCAACTGTGCAGGAAAAAGCATTGGGCTATGATTTCTGAGGATCGTACAAGAAGAAAAATGTCAGTTTTTTAATCCATACATTTTCATATTTTTGCTTTAAAATATTTACTCTGGGCTCTGTAAGGAGTGTTAATTTGGGCAGAACCTGACATGACTACATCATTCAGAGCATTAAAAATACACCCCATCATACTCTTCACATTGGGCTCAATTTCATTTGTCAAATTAAAGATTAGCATCTTTGAGAAAAACTGAATGTAAATTTGACAAATTTAGTACCAAAATTTGACATGTGTCAAAGAAAATATATAGCTCATATCAGTTGAGTTTTATCCTCAATTTTGTCAGACTGATTAGAAGACAGAGTTATGAGTCCATGTTGCCAAATTCAGCAATCTCTGTAGAACATCACATGATTAATAATTTTATTTAGAGAAGAAAATTGTCAAATAGCATAGAACACTGCATGTTACTTTTATATTTTGACCAGCATCCTGGTATTTTCACTCTACCTATATATATATCTGCCAATCAAACAAGGCAACTCAATGGCCAAAACAACTATTAACTCGGCCCGTAAGGTTACCCTTGGAAGGTGAGATGCCTGAATTGGATGTAACAATTTAAGAAGACAAATAAGCCCCACAAATAAGAGCACCTCCCAATAATTTAAACAATTTGTGTTGAACCTTGAAGATCTCTTTCTGACAAATTTTAATCTGTAAATTGCTTTAGAGCATGTTTTATTGTTCTACACCTTGGTTATTGTACTGCCAATGTTATCTTCTAAAAGAGGTGCGAGTATTTTTAGTTGAGGTAATCAAGTGTGATTTGTCTTGCTAAATTGCTGCGCACTGCAAGGCTGGAAGCAAGCTCATACATGCCTAAATGAACGGCAGTGAAAATTAAGAATAAAATCCCAACTTTTATTCTAGCAAAAAGGACAAAAACAATTTCAAATACAGAATAAAAAAATCTTTTGAATTGACTCATCATTTGTGATCAATGAACCAATAATCTGTTACTGATTTGATTAATGGTAGAGGTGTTAAAATGAGATCAAAGATAACAGCAGCAGACCACCTGAACTACAGTTTAGAAATGCTTTCTGTATATGTTTAAGGTCTATCCTTCTGAATCATTAAATATCAACTGATGATAGAACATTTCCTTTATTAATTAACCCTTTCTTAACATTAAAAAATCTATGAAACAGTTGGCCGTCCTACTATAAATCTGTTTTGTAATCATCAGCCTTCATTGATTATGCTCAGCATCAAACTCACAGCATCTTCCCAATGATTTGGGTTATAAGCCAGATGTTATTTGTAAATAATTTTTAAAACACATACACAGGCAATTAACAAAATGTCATAACGAAAGACAAAGGAACAAAAACCTTAAAACAGAGTGAAACAAAATGCACAAAACCGGCAGCAGCAGTAGCACAATAATAGGAACTACAATGTACCACAAAGCACATGATCCACATTTTTCTCAATGATTCACTTACTTAAAACCTTAAAAATCTCAGATTTTGCATTTGTTTTTTTACATACTCTGCAAGTGAGAAGCTTCAGAGTACCCAAAAAAGAATAAGATTTGCCCTTTTGGCTTGAAATCTACATACAGACAATTTAAGCTACATTCACCTAAAACAGGGGTTGATATTTTGAATAGAACCAGTGATTTTGTACCATATCATTTTCATGGAATAATTTTGTACAAGTTATTCTTTTAAGCGATTCCTAAGAAAATGCTGAAGTAGGCTAGATCTTGACCCCCTGAGGTCTACCACCTTTCTTAAAGTATCTCTGATTGGCCGATTACATGATATAGCATGATATGATCTCTGAGTAACCAATCAAAATAGACCTCTCATATTTTTGTACAAACCTTAGGCATTTCTTACCATGTTTCTGATTGGTTATTCATTGTGTTATTTGCTGTATTTAGCCAATCAAATCGGCCAGTAGACCTCAGGGGGTTAAATATTTGTAAGCTGCATTTCAAATGGTTATTAAAATGAATATATGATATAATTAGCCAATCAGAAATGCTGTATGGAAGGCAGGTTAGTGCTCGGGGATTTTAATATTGCCAATGTGCAGAATTTTTACTCCATTTATTTTCACTTTTTGTAGTGCAAGCTGGTGCAAATTCAAGAACAAAAGAACACAATTCACTGTACAAGCCAAAAAGCAAGTACAAGGCAAAAATACTGAAATGAAAAAAAGGTCATAAAATTAAAATTAATCATATGACAATTAATAGCAAGGCTGCAAATTAGAAAATTTTCTGTAAATTAGAAAATAATTAGAAAAATGTTGTTTTGTATTTTTAAAAATTCACACCACCATACACCATAGCCTTGTCATTCTTTGAAATTCATGAACAAAACTTTTTCCATCTTTAGACTTGCTTTGCTCTGTTTTTTTTGTCAGATGAGGCCAAGTTTAGGGCACATAAAATAACAGTCAGCCCGCACACTGTTAAATATGCGCGAGGCTGCCCATGCTCCCATTTTACCAACCACGTTTAAAGCAATAAAGGTATTGGATACTTTAATGAATGCTGAAACGAAGCGACATGATAAATGTTTCATGTGTGATTTATTGAAGTCGCCTCATGCGAGTCGAATCGTGTTTCAAATTTATATTGAGTTTCCCTAATTCACAAAATGACATTTTCAAGTCTTTTGTTTTTCAAGTGCTATCAGATACACTCTCATGTGTTTGTTCCTTTTGTGTTATGTTTTTAGTTTAGTTCAAGATTCAAAATCATACATTTTTCTTACACTATTTTAAAAAGTTTATTTTTGGATTAAGCAGAATTTCTCCAGGGATTTGGAAATACTTGCTTACAAAATATGGCAAGTTAAAGACTGCTTTTCATCCTCTGTAGAGATTGGTTTTAGTGGTATCTTGGTATGAAATCTTCCAAGTAAAGGAATATCATACCAACAGGAAATAATTGGGATGAATACAGTATCAGCCTGGGGGGCATTTCCCCCTAATTGTTTTTCTTGATCCTCAGTTTGCCCTGAAGTTTTCCCCCCAAAATTTTACCTTCCCCCCCCCCTCTCAATTTGTATAAGGTAATTGTAAAGAATTGTCCTTGCAATTGACTTGAAAAAAAAGGTGCTTGTAAAATTAGGTTGTTTTACTATAATATTTCCAAATTAAGGAAACTAAAATATTGGAATATTTTATAAATGAAATAACAAACAGGAGTTAATTAGTTTTTAGGAATAATAGAACTTGTGCAAATGTGCTTTCAGTAGGTGATGGGACAAAGAACCGAAAAACCACAACATAGTTGTAATTGAACATGTAAAGAATTGAAACACTAGCACTTCCCTTATTTGTGTAATATTCCAGGCAGTGGCACCACTAATTGTTCTCACTTGATGATCTGTTCCTAAGAATATAAAAGAAATTCCATGACATACTTAGTACGTACCAATTTTCTTTCAGCTCTTAATATCTGTGTCAATGCCCTCCTTAAACCATGTTAACTGTTCTGACAGTCAGATTGATTATATCCGCCAGGCCCAATGCCTACATTCATACTTTAGCAAGAATTCCTGACAAAAGGAGTAATTTGCTGCTGCATTTTTAACATAATTCATTGAGAACAGAATAGGGAGTTTCCAGTTTCTCTGTCTTATTGTGATATTGTATAGAAGCCATTTTGAGATAACCTTCTTAAAGAATAGGCTGATGCCCAAAAGGCAGTGGATCAGTGCCAAAAATCAAGTGGGGATTTTCTTCTTTATTTTGTGGGGTTTCCTCTTGTATTGTGTGCAATGTCCAAAGAAAGAATGTGCCATGTAATAATGATGAATTCAACTTGATGCCGTTTGAAAAATAGTTTTTGTCACATGCAGGATTTGTATGTGGTCTTGTATGAATATTTTTTTGTTCTTTTTTTTTGTGTGTCGCCTGCAAGGATTTGCAGGAGGCACATACTAATTCAAATTCTGTATGTGTGTGTGCGTGCTTGCATGCTTGATTGCTTGTGTGCGTGCTTGCATGTGTGTTAAAGTTTCGGTTAACCTTTTTCAAATTCCTCGTTGGTGAACACCTTAACTCCAAAATAACACCAAACTCGGGTCAAAGGTCAACTCATAGTCTTGCATGTCATGGTGATGTTAAATATTACATACCAAGGTCAAAGGTCATTAGAGGTCAACTTATGCTGAGAGGAAATGCAGATTGCAAAAGCAGGTGACAGTGGTTCTAGAACCACCTTGTCTTTCTTTCGCACATTTTTTCTTTTTTATTTCCTTTTTCTTTTCTGTTTTTTTACCTTTTATTTTGTTTACTTTTTCTTTGTTTTTTTTTTCTGTTTTTTGTTCTGTCTTTCTTTGCTTCCTGTCTTCCTTTCAGTATGGTAACTGTGTGCCAGTAATGTGTTTACCATCAGTCATTAATTAATTCATGGTTTCAACAGTTATACATTATTAAATAGGCAAATATTTTCACAGACTTTATATAATTCAAAGTCTGAAATCCACTGTGAAAACAAACAAAATGCAAAAAATCCATCTATACAGTATTGAATGAGTCTCTATTCTGTTTTTTTTTGGCTTCATCACTCTGACTGCAGACTCATGCACATTTAATCAAATATCTTTATTCTTTTCCCTCATTCTACAAAATCATAACTTAGCAATGAGATCGTTTTATGTTGCATAAACAAGAGAAGGAAAAGGGTGAACTTTCCCCTTGTCAGATCAAGTAGTTATTGGAGATAGAGCTGTCAGAGTTTGAAGAAGGGTAAGTGTTAGATCGTGTTGTGAAGGGAGTGAGGGGGTCGCTGCGAGCAAACAGCTGTCTAGAGATGCTTTCATCTTATCTTCTATAGCCTTAGCTAAATTATCGGCCGCACAGAACCGACATGTAACATTGCATTTCTTGTATTGACTTTAATATCGAACAATAAGTAGATTTCATTTATAACAACATGTCCCGATGTTTTCGGCATGTCTGGGACAGTGAGTTATCTTGCGAGATGGAAATCTGTGTTTCTGGTAAAAGAGTGTGTGCTAGATATACGCAAGCCTCGGGGCTGTCGAAATCATGTCATTCATTTTAAATATCAAAACGCCATGTCCAATTTTGGAGTGTAACTTTTGCAATCTGCAACACAATAATAAGTGAGAACCTGTTTACAAGAATATGAAGACTTGTGTTATAAGGCCAAAAAAAAAACAATTTTGTCTCAGAAGAAATGTGAAAAATGCTAATGCGAAATGCGTTTGTTTTTTTTTCTTTAGAAAAATGGTAATGCGAAATGCGGTTTTTCTTTTCTTTTTTTTTTAATGCATTTTTGGCCCACTTTTTTCAATTTTTGCGGCCAAATTTTAATTTGTTTTCTTAAATTTTTTATCAAAAAAATTTAAAGTGAGTAAAACCTAAAAAAAAAATTATGTGGTCAAACAGCAATTTTAAACCTAATGCGCGCGGTCTTCTGAGACAAACTTATTTTTTTCTTGGCCTAAACATGTGTCCCTCAATGGCAATGTCCTTTCATATAGAGCTAGCCAAAATATCTTAATCATGGCCTGAGCTCTACTTCTACAACAGAGAGGGATTACTATTCTTGTTTTTATTTTCCAGGAATGTTATTCCATTCCTACACTTTTACAAAAAAGGTACAATGTGGAACTTTTTTGCCCCCCCCCCAAGGTTCACATACCTTTGCTAAAAGAATCTTTTTCCTACAAAAAAACCCATGAAGATTCAATAGGGTTTTTATGGAACTGAAGATGGTTCTTTAGCCAAGAATATGATTCTCTGTACAACCTTAAACTTTAGGAACCCTTAATCCTTCAAAAGATCTTTGTTGAACAGAAAGTGGGATATGTTTAGAACCAAAAATATCACATACCACCGACAGGACGGTTCCTATAGACCTATTGAAATCTAAATCTTAAAGGTTCTATGTATAGAAAGGTTTTAAAAAAGGTTCCAAGTTGCACCTTTTTTCTTCTAAGTGTGTACATCTCTGATCTACTTTTGTGCTAAGAATCTAAGATAAAAATGAAAACACAGCGCATACTGTGACTCTACGGAATTAAGAGAGAACGTTTGGTAATTTTTTTACCCATTTGTTGGGTAAGATAGCAGATGATTGGGTACATTTTACCCAACAGTGAGCAATATGCTAAATAATTTACATTACCCAACAAATGGTTAGAAATTTATCCTATGTTGGGCTGTACACCTGTTAATACATGTTGGTTAAAATTTTAACCAATTGTTCTGAGAGTGTATGTATTCATGGTGGCCCAGAAAATTGTGAAAAAGCTTGAAAAGTGGGTCTACATTTACATAAAATCCTTGGCCATGGTCTACATGTTCTGCAAAATGACCCTTGCAAATGTATAGGAGTTTAGGGGCTTGAGCCAAACATATACTGTAGCTGACCAAAAATAATTGGAGTAGTACTCCCGGGGTTATTAACCACGTCAATACTATTGAAAAATCTTGTCATTTTCAGTGTAAAACTCCCACACACATCAATTGATTGCATACAAATGATTGTATCTATTTAACACGTTTCTGGACTTTGAAAAGTCCACGTGTTCAGTGATTCAGCAATTCCATACAAATGAAATGACGGGCAGTTATCACTTCCGATGCGTGCGTCCAATTGTGAATGCTGAAGCGTGCAGCCATTGTGGTGTATGTGACAATTCTTTTTAAATATCAAAACGCCATGTCCAATTTTGGAGTGTAACTTTTGCAATCTGCAACACAATAATAAGTGAGAACCTGTTTACAAGAATATGAAGACTTGTGTTATAAGGCCAAAAAAAAAACAATTTTGTCTCAGAAGAAATGTGAAAAATGCTAATGCGAAATGCGTTTGTTTTTTTTTCTTTAGAAAAATGGTAATGCGAAATGCGGTTTTTCTTTTCTTTTTTTTTTAATGCATTTTTGGCCCACTTTTTTCAATTTTTGCGGCCAAATTTTAATTTGTTTTCTTAAATTTTTTATCAAAAAAATTTAAAGTGAGTAAAACCTAAAAAAAAAATTATGTGGTCAAACAGCAATTTTAAACCTAATGCGCGCGGTCTTCTGAGACAAACTTATTTTTTTCTTGGCCTAAACATGTGTCCCTCAATGGCAATGTCCTTTCATATAGAGCTAGCCAAAATATCTTAATCATGGCCTGAGCTCTACTTCTACAACAGAGAGGGATTACTATTCTTGTTTTTATTTTCCAGGAATGTTATTCCATTCCTACACTTTTACAAAAAAGGTACAATGTGGAACTTTTTTGCCCCCCCCCCAAGGTTCACATACCTTTGCTAAAAGAATCTTTTTCCTACAAAAAAACCCATGAAGATTCAATAGGGTTTTTATGGAACTGAAGATGGTTCTTTAGCCAAGAATATGATTCTCTGTACAACCTTAAACTTTAGGAACCCTTAATCCTTCAAAAGATCTTTGTTGAACAGAAAGTGGGATATGTTTAGAACCAAAAATATCACATACCACCGACAGGACGGTTCCTATAGACCTATTGAAATCTAAATCTTAAAGGTTCTATGTATAGAAAGGTTTTAAAAAAGGTTCCAAGTTGCACCTTTTTTCTTCTAAGTGTGTACATCTCTGATCTACTTTTGTGCTAAGAATCTAAGATAAAAATGAAAACACAGCGCATACTGTGACTCTACGGAATTAAGAGAGAACGTTTGGTAATTTTTTTACCCATTTGTTGGGTAAGATAGCAGATGATTGGGTACATTTTACCCAACAGTGAGCAATATGCTAAATAATTTACATTACCCAACAAATGGTTAGAAATTTATCCTATGTTGGGCTGTACACCTGTTAATACATGTTGGTTAAAATTTTAACCAATTGTTCTGAGAGTGTATGTATTCATGGTGGCCCAGAAAATTGTGAAAAAGCTTGAAAAGTGGGTCTACATTTACATAAAATCCTTGGCCATGGTCTACATGTTCTGCAAAATGACCCTTGCAAATGTATAGGAGTTTAGGGGCTTGAGCCAAACATATACTGTAGCTGACCAAAAATAATTGGAGTAGTACTCCCGGGGTTATTAACCACGTCAATACTATTGAAAAATCTTGTCATTTTCAGTGTAAAACTCCCACACACATCAATTGATTGCATACAAATGATTGTATCTATTTAACACGTTTCTGGACTTTGAAAAGTCCACGTGTTCAGTGATTCAGCAATTCCATACAAATGAAATGACGGGCAGTTATCACTTCCGATGCGTGCGTCCAATTGTGAATGCTGAAGCGTGCAGCCATTGTGGTGTATGTGACAATTCTTTTTTAAAAAAATAGGTGAATGACCCGAAAATGATAAATTGATCAAAATCAAACACAGTTTGGGAGAAAAATGCAATACCAATAGTGGAATGTTGAGAAAGTGACCAATTTATCAAAATCAAACATACAATCAGCGATAGCATTAGATAGCATTGATAGGCTTCCTGTAACTTCTGTTTCACATACATATACTTAAAGGTGCAGTGAGAGTTTTTAAGGCATCAAATTTTCTGTTATTAGATAAGACCAGGCGTGTAGCCAGCCCGGTGATTCCGAGGGGGGCAATTTCCCGGTAGGTGCAACAAGTGTCCCGATCACAAGCACAAATTTCCCGGTCGCAGGGCAAAAGAATCTGAAAAGGGGCTGATTTAACATGAATATCCGTGTTTTATTTCCCGATTCCCCTCAAGATTTTTTCAGAGGGTCCAATCTGCCCCCCCCCCTTTGCCCCCACCTGACTATGCCACTGGATAAGACACTAATAAAATAGATGTCCTCCTTGATATTGTTTTTTTTTTTTTTTTTTTTGGCTTACAGAAATGTTTGTAAAAGTGCAAAACAAAATTAAGTGATCTATTATGATTTGGCTTATAGTTCAATTTAAAACATAGGTTAATTTACAATTTGCTCCAATAAGGTCCACCTTTTTGTGATGAACACTGAGGCATGGAGCAAGCTTGTACGGTTTGATTTCTAGCATTAGAGTTGTGATCTTTGTCATTTCCGGCTATCTCATGAACTCATGTGAATGACCCAAAAGGAAATGATAAATTTTTTATCAAAAGCAAAAAAGAGTGCACTATTGCCAATAAACAGATGTTACACATTCTTGTCCTTCCAATACCACAGTCGGTGAATGACCTATTGAGATGAACATTATCCAAATCAAAATTACTGAATAGGAAATATTATACCTGACAAAGATATCAATTTGGTGAAATGCAATGTATACATATGGGTAATACCATCAATTTGGATAATTTTTTGTTTTGCTGACATTACTTCTCATTACATGTCAAACACCTAAAAAAATTTATGATAAACCTTTTGTGCACTTGCACTTCCAATAACATTAAAAAGTAAATGCTCCAATTGTGTATATATAAAAATGAACACATTCGCTTACAGTTTTATCCAGTTTGGATAATATTTATATTATCAAAATATTTCATATATAATCCAACATCAACAGGATCAGCAACATGAATAACACTGATTTGTGGGTGGAATTGCCTCAATTTTTCAGATAGGGATAACACTGAGCTATGTGATCATATGTCATTGCAATTTGCAAGGACCTAGGATATGGAAAATGGTCTTTTAAATGTATATATTTATGGATAAATTCAAAATTTATAGTCGATCAAACACAAAAAAATGGGCTGTGTCTGTCGTGTTTTCATATTACATGAATACATGCACAGGGAAGCTGAGTTAGTGATATGTGTATTCACTTATGAGCTTGTAAAATCTCAATACCTTGGGACAGTTCAGTGCTTCATGTACCAATGTGTTAGAAAAATTTACCCCCTGGTTTTTGGGGTATGATATAGTAATAACCAGATCACACAAGGTCCGTTCATATCTGTACAAGCACAAAACCCACTGAACTGTGTCCTTTGGTGGATGAGAATATTGTAACTCATAGTGGTTTACCATGAGTCCTGGCCAAAATGGACACTTGCTCTAAACATGCCCCAGTTGAATTTTGGGTGGCACACAGCGCGGCCCTTGTTGAATCACGGTCAGAATGTAAGAAAGTTAATTTGAGCCACCGACTTGGCAAATCTCACTGTGTAGGTGGAGTCACAAGTTTTCGACAAGAAAATGCCAAGTGGCTGACACGTACACAACAAAACTTTTTAACATATTCGGACCCGGCATGAATTGCGTGATTCTGATTTTTTTGACACTGGAAATTGCGCAAAATACAGGGCCTATCGGAACGATTTATGCACCAAAATTATAACTAGATTGTTAGTTAGGTGACTAGTTATAATATAAGGTTATTTTTGAAAAAAAGACGAAAAAAGTGAAAAATACGATCCATACAAGCATTTTTATTACCTTCAGCTGGCTCATGGCCCCTCAAATTATCGATTGCTGCTGTCACGTCATGCCACACTCCAGGCACTCAAAAACTAGTGAGCTAGATAGGTCTTTTTGTGAGGAACACGTTTCTAACATCAGATCGACCACTTGATTGATTCGTCGATTTCGCGATATCAAGGGTACCGCAAAAACAGTTTTTTCATTCCTTGTCAAGCCGTAACACAGAGCGTTTGGCTGCTGGGGCAGTTCCATGACGTAGCGCATGTCTAAGAATAGCCGGCCAATTAGCAATGCAGATACGGAATCGGCGGCGCTGTGACGTTCCGAGCATGACCAATGTATGGAGCGTAAATGGTGTGTTGTGTACACACCTTTCCCTCCATGCACAGGACAGTACCAGAGATGATGCTTGCCTGTGGTTATGTAAGTGTCAAATTTCCCCCAAATTACCAATATTTTCAACTCTTACTTGTCAACATTTTTGGCTGGCCCTTTCTGTCACAAAATATACAGTTCTCTCCAGGATAGAGAGCGTGAATGGACATGAACTAATAAATAGGAACTTGATATGTGATACTAAAACAAATAATAATTACTCTGAAGCCTATAACCAGTTTTTGCCTGTCAATCCATTTATGTGAAGGTGAGGAGTCATGGATGGCTTGCAACAGACAAGTAGACAATGTTAGAGGTTGGTTTCTTAATGAATCAATGCCTTAAAACATAATGCACATGCTTGCAAGATTATGGGTTGGTATTAAATGTTTCCCAATTAGTCTGAGGGGACTGTCAGACCACCATTGTTTCGTCCACATGAGTTCTTTGTTTGATTAATATGACCACTGTTTAGCCAGGTGTCATACTATAAACCTACCTTGATTATTTTTACTTGATTCTGTATAGTGACTTGTGATTTAAATGCCGTTTAATTTTGGGGGTCCCCGACAAATTGGTCCATTAGCTTTACTTTTGGAATATTAAATTTGAGATTTTAGATTTTAATCACTTTTGATGGCTCTGGTGGCTGGGTAGGAATAGTGAATGAAACGTTTCAATTGTAATGGATTATCGTGTTGCCAGTGAAGGGTAATGGGGTTATCAGTAAGTGGTTTGTAAATGCGTATGAACAATATTTAATATATACAGTGATCAAATTTTACATTTTGCCTAATAACATATGCAATGATTTAGTATTTATTGTAAATGAATGCATATTTTTTTATCTAGACTTCTTCTAAAGAGTTTTTTAAATATATGTTAAAATTTACACATATGTCTGAATAAGCATAATTTATTACAGTATCTAATTGTGCCTCATCAGGCGTTGATTGGAAGGTTTATGGGCTATAGAAGCTCTTGTGATGATCACCAATAGGCACCAAAAAGGAACAAAAATGGGTTTTTTTATTACATATGTTGTGACGCACCAATGTGCTGGATATTACTCCACAATCATTCTATGGGTGCTCCCTATGGAAGGAGAGATGGGTGCACAGCCCACATCTTTTCAACAGGGGAAAAATCATGTTGGTGTATTACTGAAACTAAAGATCTTTGGTTACAGAAAAGTTGTATATATTCAATGTAAGAGGGTCTGAAATTATAAAAGTACACAACGATTTTCCCAAAAAATTTGGGTTTTTAGGGAAAACCTAATGTTTATTTACCGATGAGGTCTGTGAATAATAGCAGATTGTTTTCAAAATTGAGGTCTTGAGTGACACCAAATCAGAGTTGAGAAGAGATGACCTGTCCTACAGATACTCTCCAGTATAGATGCCACCTCCTTTGGCTTTCCTTTTGGTTACGTATCCTGCTCTTGTTGCTGCGACCAGGAAATTGGATATAGAACAAAACCCAACATAACTTTCCACTTACGTGTTGTTTCCAATCGTAGCTCTTTTTGAAAGCCGGGATTTCATACAGGATATTTGGATTTGATTTCTTATATGAGATCAGGCACTGATCACTGTTTTCGTTACGGAAAATTGGCCCTATTTTCATTGAAGCTAGCATTGCTTAGCCAAGGCGAGGGTGGGTGTTTACAAAATATGTTGTGAAATATACATTTCATGATGATGCAAATATTGTATGGTTATGTGGAATACACAGTGGATGAGAATCATGGGAAAAACGGGGGGCTTGGCCCAAAATAAACAGTGCCATTTCAGAACAGGGTTAATAATGCATAAAGAGATAAGGTTGCAAGTGAACAGTAAATTGAAGTAGAGCAGCATTGTGATAAAAAAGCACTGGTGTTTTATTCTCTTCATACATAGTTGAAAACATGTTACCTTAACTAGATTTCTGTCATAAAAGATGAATCTCTTATCTGGGAATGTAGTTATGATGTGTAAAAAACTAGATATTCCATTGGTTACCCGTTGAAAATTACTAGGTAAAAGGGGAAAAAAAGAAGGATGAAGAAGACAGTGGAAAAAAAGATGGACAATAGAGGAAAGAAATATTTACAAGAATGTTAAGGAAATAACATTACCTTGAGCATTAAGCAAGGACGAGTCATAGTAATGAGAGCGACATCTTTCTTTTTCATAATTGTATTGTAATTGTTTAATGTCATGATGTGGTTATGTTTCAAGATAGTGAGGTGTAAAAAGAACAGAGATGGGGGCCTGGAGGATTTGAGTGAGGCCAGTGAAGTGAACAGTAAATTGGAAGATCTTCAATTGTCGCCTAATATATAGCTTAATTTGAGGCTTTTCATTTGATTGTATTTTAAGGTGCTTGTCCATATTCTATACCCCTCATCTCTACCTCTTATCTTGTTGAGGCTACGATAAGTTCATGTCATTATATCTTAGAAAACTTCCATGTGTGACATATTTATTTGGCTCCCGAATCGCTTTCATTTTTAGATAATAATTCGGACACAATTTTTATTAAGTGGCAGGCAGAAATTACTACATGGCCTGCAGGGATTTTGTAATTGGAACTTTTCATTATAACATGAAAAAATGTTCTTCCAGTGTGAAATGACATTTTGAGTGATATAGCTTTCTGGACGAGATTAGTTGTCTATTAAAAGCTTTCTAGTATGGATAGGATTTCTGTGTACATGATACAAAAAAAGAGCTGCTAACCTGAAAAAACCTTATTTTGGGGCCATCATTTTTCAGTTGGCAAAAAGCCTGAATGCCCTTGTTGTTTTAGGATTACTTTGGATTGCAATAAATGAGCAAAAGTGTAAGGTGAATGTTGACCTCTTCAGGTTTATGCTTGTAAACCTCACTAATCCTGTACAAAGAAAAGGATTTAATGTGTTTATTTGAAAGAAGAATTACTGAAAGACATTTAAAGGCGCGCCCATGGCCCGATCGTAATAACTCGTCCCCAGGGATCCCATATTGTACTGGGAAGTGGTCAACAGTTGGTATCAGAAGAAAAGAAAAGCTACTCTATTTTTCTAAGTTACCTGTGAAATATTAGGGCTAAAGGATGTATTGGTTTGGATGTTATGAGCGAAAATGTGCCCCGTTTGGTTGACCAATAATTAATTTTTACACAGTACGGTCTTGGGTGATTGCAAAATCTGTGTTTAGCTCTCACACTCAAAAACGGGTTGTTGACATATCGGCGTGGAAACGTTAAAGAGGGGTTTTGGGGTGAAGGCATTCTAACAAGATAAAAAACTGATAGGCTTAAATCGGGCATCCCCCTTTAAAAGTTGAAGAAAAATTAACCTTGGCTTAAACAATGCAGTTAAATAAAACTATAGGATATGATGGACATTCAGCTGATTAGTTCCCACAGATGGCAAGTTGTAGAGTGGGATGTAATTGATTAAAAAGAACTACAAATGAATGCAAATAAGTCAAATACTAAAGTTGAATATTTTGTTGTATTTCTAAAGGAGAAAGTGCACATTGCACGCACTCTTTACTGAAGTTTGTGAAAGTTCAGTTTTCTGTACTTAACACCGAACAGTATTTCCAACTGGAGCTCGGTACTTAAACCAGAACAAACCTAGATAATGGGAAAGCACAATTCTCGTCTCGGCTTTCATGTTGAGGTCCTCGCTGCTGTGATACCAGTCAACTTAGCTATCTAATTGGGACGTGAGCGGACAAAAAATTTGTCTGTCTGTCGTACGTCATATGAGTGTTTTTGAGCTGGAACGCTAATTTACACCCCAAAGAGATAGCTGTTGTTAAGTGAGCAGAAAAAGAAGTTGGATATTAATATCATTGCTATCTTCCTTTGATTCTGATAAAAAGTGTACCAAAGGGCATAAGGGATGCAGATGATGTTTGTGGTGGTATCTATCTTGTTTTTGTGAAAGGATGAGGATGATGGTGATGATAGTGATTATTTGAGGATGAGTTTAAGATGAGAAACATCTTGATGGATGATTTAGTTAACAATCCAGATGACATAGTTTGCCCTTTTATGGTTAAAAAGTGGCAATAATGATAAGTGTTATCATACTTTCTGGGATTAACCTTTTGGTAGATAGGACATTTGGATATTTGGTTAGTTTTGCCATGTGATCTTATCCAAATACCTTAAAACAACTTAATTTTTGTGGCCAGAAATTTTCAAAGATTGCTGAAAAATGTGTTTCTAGTACTAAACTTTTACAAGATCATCCTTAAAAAAATGTTTGCAGAGAAATTTGCTTTGTTACAATTAATATTCACATTTTTATAGAAATTTGTGAAACAAAATGCTCAGAAAATTAAACTCTAAAACAGTATTTGCAACTTAAACTTTAAAAAGTACAGATAAAAAGTGCATAAAAAATGCCCAACATTTTCTATGTGGAGTGTTACATCTCATATTATTCATAACAACATCAATTCTTGATTTGTGTAATGTCTGTGTAAATTTGTTGGTGAAATGCAATAATAATCTCGCTTGCCCTTCTGAAAGAAACAAAGAATAGCTGAATTATTTTACCCCTCTCTTTCAGTATGCAACTTTATAGCCGAAAGGGTCGATAGTAAGAAGATAGGTTTGTATATGGTTGCCAGTTAGTTTTGTGCTATACCTTTTGTGTGGGTGAGATGCAGCATATTCGTGTGGTGAATCTGAACTTTGCGGTTTATCAAAATTGGAGATGTTGAAAAACTGCCACACATAATGTGAAAGTGATAGCTGACTGGGTGTTGTCTAACAGATGTGATTGCGATCACGTAACATGGAAAGTAATGTAATCATGTGGAAAATATTTCAGGGGGTGGATTTGATTTGGCAATTCCAAAAAAGACGATCTGTATTACAGTATGGTTTTGTATTCACAGTTGAAAATGGGGAAGCAAATGTTGACTTTTGCGATTTTGTAAGGGAGAATTTTTGTTCTAATCCTAATGTATCGTTCATAAAAGCATTGAAAGATATGAAAAAAATTCAGCTTGGTATGTAATACAATTCACATATCTTGAAATTTAAAAACAATTATATTGATACGTTTTAATTGTGTAAGTGATTCAAGCACTCCACATTTTTCACTTTTCCCATAGACACATTTGGTTTACAACTTTGACCCAAATACCTTGTTTATCTTTGGGCTATAGCTTAAAAAAAACACCAAAAGTCAATGATACCCTCTTTTTATTTCAGATTCGTGATCGCACCTTTGTAAATACCATACATGTGAATTCTAGAAAATTCTCTCAAATAATTCGCTAAAAAAAAAAAACTAGGTTCATTGTTTTTTTAACCATTAATTGCTTTTAACCAGATACTCTAAGTATGATTTTGAGAGATTAAAGTATTGAAAACATTGAAAATGAAAAAAAGTATGAATGTGAAATGGTTTTTTTTTTTTAAAAGAAGCATTATGATTCTTGGACTTTCGACTATTCATAAAGTTGAGTTTTTTATATTACATGAATTGTTTGGCTTATTTTTGTCTGTGTACTTAATCTTATGTCCATATTTGTGACTCAAAAGTTTTGTATAATCCAAAACAATGGACAGAACTGACATACAGTGGCTATGAGACATTGATGTAAAACATTTGCTCTTCAAAACCCCAAAACACACCATCAGAATTAATTGAAATTTTGGAAATCAAAATCTTTTTGAGGATTATCTGACGAAAACATTAATAAAAATGTGTAGACTAGATTCATAAAATGCACTTTTAAAAAATACAAAGAAATTGGTCTTGATAATGATGATGTAATCTACTGTCATTACTGAGCATTTGAAGTCAATTTGTGATTAAATATTTCTTTCTCTTTATGATTGGGTCATGGTCTATTAAGTGTGGGTAGGCCAAACGAGGAATGCATAACTAGGCAGTGCATAAATAAATTAAATCTTTATAAAGGTGTTGAACATGGAGCACATGACATCCTGAACTACATTTTGAATATAATACTCTACTGGATATCATTTTCTTGATCTGAAAATAATCTATACTGGAATAATCTGAACTGGAAGATAATTTGTTCTTCCGTAGCTCGTGACGGGGGCGTATTGATGACTTAAATGTGGATGGGCTGGGATAGCACAAGTAGGGCAGTGCAGAAATGCAAGGACAATCTTAAAATGTGTGTAATGAAGCAGTTCATGACAGCATACGTGGACTTTCTTTGCCACTTACAACCCTGTACCTGGTGTTTATGGACTTACAGAAGCAACTTAATTTTTTAATAAATTCAAATTTGTTGGCAGGTGTGAGATTCCACCAAAAGATAAAGTCTACAAGGATTTAGCCACGATAGATTTCCTCAAGACTTTTTGCATGTGAATTCATCTCACAATGTGTGAATCCGGCAATCGGAACGTAGAACGTTGTTAGGATGCCCAGTGTGTGGTGAACGGTATCAATAAGGTTGGCTAGTGCGACAAAAATTTACCATTTTAATTTGCCCTGATCAAATTGATAGCGTTTGAAATCGCGACAGACTGATGGGATTGTTTAATTAGTAATAATATTGGAGACAATTTGTTTGATTTTGGGGGTCATTTTGGTTCTGCAACCTGTGTCTGGGATTTGAGATCAGGATTTTCTCATATCATTTGGTTTGGTGTATTTTCACAATGATTTCTTTGACCTAAAATGAGTAAATAAGAAAATGGTAATTCTGCTTTGAATAAATCTAAATTGGGGGCCAAAGACCTCTAGTCCAGAAAAAAATGAATTGTCTTCAGTAAATGAATAATTGTTTGGTCTTTTAAATTTAATCAGACAAAATAGTGAAAAATTGTTGAATTTTGGTAAGGTTTTCTTTAAATCATTTTCAATCATGGTACTTTTCCACTTTTTTACTGAATATTTTGTAATAAAAATATGAATCACCTGAGCACCAGGGACACATAGATTTTCCAGATACCAATTGCTCTTACCTTTACCCTTGGAACATTTGGCCGCCGCGCACTTCAAAGTCAACTATTATTGCCATTTGCCATTCAGAAATAGAAAAAAAAAAATCATAAAAAAAAATCTGATTTTTTGCCACTGTTTCGTAAGCAGTATAGCTACTACCCTAACATAACCCTACAAGTGATAATACTGAAAACATCTTAATAAAGACAAATTGGATATTTTATAATCATTACTCACTCTGTACGGGACACTTGCTACATCACATAACTGATGGAGATTTCGTATCTTTGAACATGTGACTGGTGGGGCGGGGTGTTTTCTTCTCTTTTTTTTGTGGTCATTTGTCAATCTTGGAAAGACATAACTTATACAATTCTACGGACTCATTCTTCACTTTTAAGACTAATCTTCAAATTCGAAATTTTGACTCTCTTGGATTTGATCACTGAGAGTGCCTTTAGTTACCCCGGCCCTACCGTACCTACTGTCTAAGCTGTCGAGCTGTCGGATTTGGTTTTTCATTACAGAACACAACGTGAGATAACCCTCTGAGTAGCCAATCAAAATAGTGCTTTCTTCTCTATCTCTGCTGTGTTAAAACCATCTACGTTCTACAGGACTTCTCTGATTTGGCTTATTACATGATTTACCTTCCAAGTTCCAATCAAAATAGCTGCTTAGATGGTCATAGAAGGCAAGTAGCACTACCAGTTCTATCTTGATATGATTTGGAGAATAAATGTATTATTTGTAACGGGTACTCTCTTTACTACGAATTGAAACCAAGGCGATACCATTATTTAATGGAAGAATGAGGCCGGTGGCCGATTTCTTCATGCACAAATAACTTTCATTTTTTCGTAAAGAGAGTACCGATTCCCAAAATCATACCTTTTCTCATGTCTTTAAACAGCTTTAACATTATAAAGGTCATCTTTTAACCCCATTTCGCGCGATACTTTAATCGGCCCAGTGACAACAATCAAATAACCCTTTAACGCAACGATCATACGCACGAGACGCAACGTTTGCATGCAAATAGCAACGAAACGTAGCAAAAACTTGGTATGACGTGTTCGCTTCAACCTAAAAATACATCAATACGCAGCGCGTACACCACCTGGTTCAATTGTGTCGAATTGACTGGGCACATCAAAGCCAATACTACTACTACCTACTAAACCAAATTTTAAATCCGGTTTTGTCCCTCGTCACACGGGTGTGGCCTGATTCACCACCTCACATTTGCAGCACCGCCCTGACTCCTTCCTTCCATTTCACCCTATTCAATACAATCTCCATCATCACACCCACCCTCCTACTCTCTCCTCCTCCACCTTGTTTTTCTTCACAGTCTTCTTTGGACGTCCCCATCCTCCTCAAACTGCTTCACACTCGAACTCAAAAGCCCGTCTTAACACATCTCGTCATCCTTCCTTCCTCACCACATGCCCATACCAACGGTCCACTAGTTCTTTCGCCTTTCACGCCAAACTGGTCCACTCGCCTCTTCCACACCCAAACCTCTGCATCACTCCTCTTACTTCATCCTGTCCCTCACTTCACACCACACCATTGCTCTCAATCATTCTCTCTCTTTTCCTCCTCAAAATCCCCCTCTCCTTTTTTCCTCCTCACCAAGAAAAGAGCCCCTGTGTGCGTCGTTCTCCCTCCCATTACAGCATCACTGATCTCCACCAACTCTTATATAAGAAACACCATCCTTTTCATCTCGTCCAATTATATCTTTCCCCATGCAACAACTCCCTTCCCCCCATGTCCCTAAACTTCACCCACCCATACCGGATCACTCTCGCTGTCACAGCAACCTCACATCCACCACCCCACGAAACCTTATCCCTAGGTATGTGAACTCTTCACTGACTCCACCCAAGCACACAACTTTTCTCACCTGTTTCGCCATCCCTCCAGCTCCTTCTCACATCTTCTACACACAAAATCTCCTTCCAACACTAGGGGTCACTCTCTTCATCTTTGTGCCATCTCCCATGGATCCATTTCCCACATTCTCACACAACTGAATTTGCTTTGTTACTCTCTTCCCACAGTACCCCACATGGGTCTAACTTACTCACTAACCACCTCCTCTCCGCCCCACTCACCAGCACTTTTGTCTTTCCACTGTTACCTTCAGACCCTTACTCTCGAACGCCTTCTTCCATTTCCAAAACTTCTCCCACAGTCCCTCCAATGTCTCTCATTAAAACCAATCTCACGCATACAACATCTCAACTCAGCAACCTTCTTTTGGCACTCTCTGTGCCACATCAACACAAAATGGCAAAGTCCAGAACCTTGATGCACACCCAACCTTGCCCTCAAACTGCCTCTGACAAATCAGACCCCCTCTAACTCTCATTTTTTGGCTCCTTCATACAAACTCTGACTGCTCTGACCACTAACTTCTGGTACTCTCGCTTCCTCATCGCCCACTGCCATCACTTTCCCTAGTCCCTAGATCAAATGCCTTCCACAAGTCTTACAAAACACCATATACAAGCTTCTTTCCTTTAAGCTTGTTATGCCTCTTGCACCCTCCTTAAAATAAACACTGCATCTATCGTTTCCCTTCCCTGGCATAAAACCCAAATGCATCTCAATCACTTCCACTATCCTTCCGAATCCTATTCCTCCAGAATCCCTCTCCACAATCTTCAATGCATGCCTCTACCAACTTCACACCCCTATAATGCACCACAACTCATTGCTTCTCCTTTCCCTTTAAAATGGGAATTACCACACTCACTCCACCGGCATCCCTCCCCCATCCCACACTCTCTGACACAACTCCATCGTCAACCTCATCCCTATATCTCTCTCCACTCGCACTATATCTCACAGCCCTCACCTCTGAGGGTCCAACCGCCTTTCCTTTTTCACATTTCTCTTATTGCCTTCAACCACTTCTTCCGCTGACCCTCTTAACTGCCCTTTCCACCACATCAGCCCGCTAACCTTCTGATCCCTCATTCTCCTCATTCATGATTCCCTCTCCATATATGCTCTTTCCAGACTCTGCCTCTATCTTTCTCCGGATATTCAACTTTCCATCACCTCCTCCGATACCTCTTCCCCTTCAAATCTCTTCCATCATTTTTCATTGCCTTCACTATCTTATTATCCTTGTTTATTCTCTCTCAACCCCACTCACTCCTTCACTCCTCCTCCGTCATACTTTGCGCACCCTTTCTTTGATCGCTTCTTTAGCCTCTTATAGCTTCCCTTATTCTCTTCTTCTGTAACCATTTTTTCTCATAGCCTTAAATGCATCCTTCTTACTCGCCATCGCGTCCCTTCACCCTCATCAGTCCACCACCTGTATCTCCTCCACCTGTCTCTCCTACCCCTTTGTTTCCCACAGCACTTCATCACAGCCTGTAAACAACCCCTTCTTTAACGCACCCCCACAAGTCTGACACATCAGTCCCCACAATGCTTCCCCTACTCTCATCTCACAATTCTTTCTTTTCTCTTCTTTCTTTTCGCTTCCAATACTTTCTCCTCCCCCTCATGCCCTAACCTTCCGCGCCACCTTTTTGTCATCAACCTTCCTCCTTATCCACATCTGCAACACAACCGGTGTTGCAATTCTCCAGAATACCTTAACATTCTTCAGATATTTCCTCTCTTCCTCTACCCACTAGCACAAAATCTCTGTCTTATTACCTCCTGAGCTATATGTCACTTTCCTTTCGTCCTTTCTTGAAACCCTGTATTTGCAACGCACATCTCTTTCTCACACCAAACTCAAGCAACATTCTTCCTTCCAGATTCCTCGCCCCAAACCCATAACCTCCATGAACACCTTCGCAACCTTCGATCCTTTTCTCCCCACATGCCCGTTAAAATCACCAACACAAATAAGACCAATTCACCAACACTTTGCACCTCCCATTCCTCCGCCCACTCGTCAATAAAACTGTTCCTTGTCCTCACGCTGATGAAATTGCTTACATTTTCACAGCTGTTTAGAATGGCAGTTCATATTAGGTTAAGATTTTAATTAGCAAGTCAGAGATATTCACGTTTAATGGCAACAATACCTCTAAACTATATACCACCAGAAGCAACGCTAGATTTGAAAATGTGCTCTAGAAACCAGCAGCACAGGAAAAATGGCATACTTCATCTGGTGGTAAAGAACTTGTTTTCTGTTTTGGTTAATGTATGCTACCTAAAGATGTAGTGATGTTTAAAAAAGTGAGATTGTTTCCTATTTCGCTAGCATTTTGGCAAGATTCAATTCTCTCCCTGCAGCTCTGTTTGTGGCAGCGTGTGCAGATTTTGAACCACAACCGTCAGGATTGCGATTTCTTTTTCTCGGGTGGTTTCATTTCAAGCGAATTATTTATATCCGATTTTAATGCCTGCAACATGCAATTGTCATGGTAATAGAAAATACCAAGCCAAAAGAATACAAGTTTCCAGTTACATATCTAGTCACAATGCACGACTGCGATTTAACTCGTGTAAATGAAGACTTTTTGTGTAAGACATTTACACTGATATGAAACGTTGTTACGATTTTGATTCGATGCCGATTTGCCAGTGATTGGGCTAACTGAATTATTCAATGTCTCAACCGGTTTCGCCAGTTTCTTCCACGGGCGGAAAAAAACGCGTTTTTTTTCCGCGGTTTTTTCCCTTGGAAGAAACGGGTTTCTTCCAGTTTCTTCTCACTGAAAGCGGAAGAAACTAAAAAGTCATTTAAAAAAATGTTCTATTTTTAAAGCAAATGAATTCCCAGTTTTGGTTTTATTTAACATTGAATGAATATAGTTAAATAAATTCAAATAGACCATTCTGGACCCCCTACTAACCCTGCAAAATGTGCATAATTAAACTCACATTTCTTCACAGGCCTAAATATAAACTGATTCTCACTTTTCACACCACAATAGCCAGCAGAGTCCGTTGTAAAGACTTGAACATCTTCAAATATGTTATAGTCTCCTAACCCAGGTTCTCCCACGAAGCAATTACAACAAAAAACACTTATGGTTGCTGGACTTTTTAATTTGATTTGGATTTTAAATTAACAAATTGGCCATACAGGTATTTTTAACCGCTTTTTCCATTGTTGGTACTACAATTAACCCTCTGATAGTATAAATGTGCACATGAGAAAGACTTGGAAAATAAGTTACAATTATCTCTAATTTGATAACAAGTAAAACACAATTGTGAACAAAATTTTACTATATACTTGCGGTCTCTACACATGCTATAAAAGCTTGTAAATTAATTTTGAAAAAAACAACCAGATTGTAATTTAAAGTAACTAAAGTACCTTGATGATTTGAAGTGCAAAGCAGACGAATATGGTGTAATTTATTATGTTGTTCATAATTCTTTCTTTTTTTCACTCTTTCTTCCAATTTTATTCCATGTTATCCTTCCAGTTCTTCCGGAAGAAGAACTGGCAGAAACACCTTTTTCCAGTTCTTCTTCCAGTTCTTCCGGAAGAAATAGTTTCTTTTCTTCCGGAAGTTTTTCCAAACCCTGTGTCTCAATTACAATGTAATAAAATGGTTGTCAATAAAAACTAATACGATAATGCAACTGTTAAGGAATCACAGTTACAGATGCTCAATGTGTCTTTTGAGAGTTTCAATTGTTTTCACAAAAAGAGAATGAAATGTGCAGAAAGTAATAACCATAGAGGAAAATTCTACCAAATTGCATTCCTCTTTCCATTAATTCCAACTCAAATCAACACTAACCTAAACTCTAGAGCTGTAAGTCCTAACCTAACCCAGCCCTACCATCTACTATCATTGGCTAATTTTAAACCTCAGCCATAACTTCTTTACATTACCCGAGCTATCACCCCAATCTTAAAGCTACCTAAGTTAAATACTAATTAGGCTTAAAATTGCACTTTTTAAAGAATCCTATGTATCAAGACAAGTAAGTCCTTTAGCAGACAAACACACACTTTCTTGAGAACATAGGGAGTGTCATTGACCAGTGTGGATACCTATTCGTCTTTCCTTGGAAGGTCGTTTGGTGAGGAGCAGTTACAAGTGGAACCTTCAGCCCATGGGGTTTTGTGAACACCCAAGTGGGGATTGCTAAAATCATATCTGAATAAATGGCTCTAATTTTTATGTTTCCTCACCTTCAGGGGATTTCTTTTTGTAAGAGCTCTGGGTGGTGATCTTACGAGGTGTTGAAGGGGCTTATGTGTGGCATTTACAGAAATTAATTTTCGAACATTTTAAAAAAATGTGTTATTTCATGTTGTGTATGTGAGTTTGCAAAGTTGTGATACTTCTAATCCAAAAGGATGCCATCTGGGGAATGGACACCCTAATGTTGTTTACATGATGAAATCAGTATTCTACAGACTCAATGATGTCAAGGGTTTACTGCAAGAAGGCACCATCTGCCAATAGCTGCCATTTGTCAGTGTTGTTCTATCACGGGTATACATTGCCAAATCTAACACTGGCAGATATTGCAGATGGGGCCTTTTTGCCCTAAACCCTTTATGTGTTTGTTATCTTTCCCACCATTTCTTTGTTTCATTAAATGTGGACACTTCTTCCAAGAAGCACAAACAATATACAGAGAGTGGAATGTTGCAGGGTTTGAGGCTTACGTGTTAGAAGCAGAAGGGACACATTCCCTAAAATATCTGGGCCATCTACATTCCCCCCTACCTACGCACATTTATAAGCTCATCCCCCCTTTAATTTTGCAAATCGTTCACTGCCACTGTTTTGGAGTTCCTCTTATAAGTGTAAGTACATTTATATCGATAATTGGTATTTTCTTTTGCATTTATTTTTTTTTTAATCGGAAAATTGTGCCTGTTGTACTAACATTTACAATTTGGTATTCAATATTCAGGCATTTTGATAAATCTAGGCCCCTTTTTTTTGCTTAGGAAAAATGTGAACATTTACAATGTGTGAAAAACGATCTCTTTTGAAGTACTCAAAAGAGGCCAATTAATGCCAAACTCCAGGCGTAACAAGCCATGAACAAAATCTATATCCAGTACATGTAACATGACTTTAAAAAGCAATATCTGTTTCTCTTTTTAGAGGTACTCGGCGCTCACTCAATGGCAGCCTGGCGAGGGATTCCTTCTTCACTGACATCATGCCAGTGGATCCGGTTTTCACCCCGCCCCTCGTCCCTCCACCGCCGTACTCCCCTCCAGAATACGCGGAGATTTCCAATGATCCAGTGATAATGGAATCGCCCGAGTTTATGGATGATCTGTCTACTCCGACACCTGTTATTGGACCCAACGAGCTGCCACCACCGTATTCTATATTGGATTTTGCTACTGGTAGGACTATATCTGTAGGCTGTGCTGTGGCCCAGGAGTACCAAGTCAATTCAACAGAGGTAAGGAGAGAGGGAGGGTCACTTTTTTGTCTGTATCTTTTACAATTGTAATATGCACAGAAATTAAATAATTTGTGGAGCAGGTCAAATCTTATGATTTTTTTTGAAAAAAATATGATAAAGAGTGATACTGAAAGGGTTATTTTGGGATGAGCAATTATACCATCTAGTATGTATGCAGTGAAGTGTGCCTGTGTCTGTCTGCAAAACTGTTTATATATCTGTCTGTCTGTCGCACTCAATTTAAACATTCTTTTGTAAAACTATTATTATTATGTTCCTATTCTACATTGGGGGAAATTGTCTTTTAACATGCACTTCATTTCTCCTAACGTCCTCCTTTGTATTGAGCTCTATTCCGTTTAGAGTAATAAAGGATATGGAAATTAGTAAATGCTAAATTATGCAAATTAATGCAGATTTTGAGATCTGTATGACTGGTTGTCTGTAAGATTTGCTATAGGCAGCTTGTCATACAACTATATTCTCATGAATATGGAAAATTTAAACCTAACATTGTTATTATGTTATTATTATAATATTGATTATTATTCTATAGTTCTTTATTATATAACTTTATTTATATAACTGTAGGGGCACATGAGGCGCAGTTGGATCAGCGTTCGCCTCATAAGCATAATGTTGTGGGTTCGAGCCCCACTGTCGCCAATGGGTTGTGCATTTGGGCAAGGCACTTTACCTCGCTTGCCTCTCTCCACAAATGGGTACCGGTATATGCTGGGAATGTAAAACAGACTCGCTGTACAGGAGGACTGGCCCAAATGCCAAAGACAGAGACATGGCACTCCACCTGCGGGCGCACCATTTACATTTATATAACTGTAAGGGCACCTCTTGGAACCAGCGTCTGTGTACCTTCATTTAGATTGGGTTTCACAAAAAACGTGATCCCACCAAGAAAAAAAGTTTGTCTTAGAAACCAAGAGGCAGAGCTTTAGCTGTAAAAATCAGATTGATGTGCAATCAACCTATTTTTGACCCCCCTTTTCCTTATTTTTTTAATTGTCAGAAAAAAGGAAAATATTTGTCTGCAAATCAGCTGGGGGAAGTGGGCCAAAAATGCATTTAAACAATCAACTGAAATCCTGCATAGCACCTTGGTTTCTTTCCTTAAAAAGGTGGCAATTATTCATAGAGTGGATCTATCATTTTACAATGCACAACTGGCTTCATCTTACACCATTGAATTGTGCATCTCACACCCCAGCACATCCGGCACTGCCAATTTAAAATTTGGAATTGTGCACCCTGTAAACACAAAAAGCATCCCAAAAATGTCAAAGTACCGAAAAAGAGAAAGAGAGAATGTAATGGTTTAATTCCTGCCTGACACGTCTGTACCTCCACGATACCATTTGTTTGCAATAGTCTTTAAATATCCAGAAATAATGTGTTTGTCAGTCTTGATTTTGTTGTCGGTGTGTCATAAGCGCATAGCCCAGGCGGGGACGGGTATTATTAGAAAAAAGCGTTGGAGCATTTTTTATGTTCCACACTACTGACATATTGTGTCACGTGTTCCTTTATTAATTTCAATGCTGTGCGATGCATCTATTTGGGGACTTGTGTGAATTTGAATGCATTCTTTGTAATCCAAGGCAGAGGTACATTCAACGTTTTTCCAAGTGCTTTGTTTTTACTCTCTCTGGAATATATTAATTTGAAAGGTGAGCAGTTAATTTTGTTCATGGACAAAATAATTACAAATGTTTGAACTTTTCCACTTGCCTTCCAATTCTTAGGAATTAAACCGTACTGACCCGAGTATATTCCCATGGTCGATTTTTACACCCAACCACCAGTTTTGAAAGAATCTGAAGAATTAGTAGAAAATCCTATATATCCCCCCATAAGTTTTTTGCTGAAAGGCAATAATACCATGCTTTTGTTACAACCATTACTGTATTTGGTCAGCATCTTCTTTATGATTTTCTTTACAAAATTATTAGGTTCTCTTCATTATTTTCAGGTCTTTGTTGACCACACACACCCCGATGTGCTTCATTTAACACATGACCATATCTCTAATAAGTTTAGTTCTTAAAATCTGAAATTTTGATGCTTAGTTGTTTTTCATGTTAGATGGAGATCCCAGTATAATCCCAACCCCTAATTCAAGATAATTTCAGGTTAAAAATGGGTGGACGATACTAGGGTCAGTACAAGCATAGTCATTCGCAAAAAATAGAGTCGAAATGCTGAAGAAATTGCTTTAGCTTTAGATCCGAAGATATGATGGTGAACCTTGTTTGGATGTAATCTCTTTCATGACCTGTGTGTTTTACAATACTGATTCACTTGTTTTTTTGTCCATGTGGGGCACTGACTTAGTCTCATTGAGCTTTCGGCTTTGCATGGCCTTTATCTCTTGCAGACGATATCCAATGTTTTCAATTCTTGCTTTTTCTTTGCTTGAGGAGTTTAACAGTTAAATTGATGTCAATCTTTATTAGGCGGGCAGGAACAGGGGGCCTAAATGCTAAATGCAGTACGGCTACGTAGGGCAGTCAAGTTTGCATGAAACCTTTTCTGCAATGTTTAGACCCCCTGTTGAACTATGTTTCAGTTCTTACAACCCCTACTTTAGGAGCCTCCCACAAATTTTGGCTTTATATCACAAAAATGGAAATTGTTGTAACAACGTACGGTTATGTATGGCAGTCACTTTTGCACCTTTTTGCAGTTCATTAGACTCCCTGTTCGAGTATATTCCAGTCCTTAAGATACCTCCCCTCAAATTCCATCCAATTAGCTTTTTTTTAGAGCCCCAAATGTGGGAAAATTGTGTGTTTCTTAAGTTTCACAAACCTGCGTAATTTTGTCCAAACTTTAACGCCGCTTTGTGAATATGATGAAGGGATATATTTTGGTCAAGTGAACTCGCACACAATTTGGATCCAAGAACAATGATACCATATTTCAAAGAATGAAAAAATTTGAAAAGAAACCGTAAAAAAATAAGGACTTAGTTTGGTCTTTTGGAAGTTATTTTTTGCTGGATTTTGTAGAGTCTTGTGTGTACAATATCAGACTTGATGTCTTTTACAGCGATCGCATTTGAAATGTAGCCAATTTGCCACTCTTTCCCTTTTAAAAATATTATATAGTGTAAGGTCTTTAGAGAGTTACCACAACTACCCATGATTTCTTTACAATTTGTGAAGCATGCATTGGCAATGCAAATTCTAATGTTTTCTTTCAGTTCAGATTCAGTAAGTGATATTATAAGGCCACGAAAAGGTTTGTCTTAAAGCTCAAAAACTTCATTTTGTTGATGAAAATATTCAAAGTTTAAAATTTAGCAGCTTGCAATGCTCACCATCAATGGCCAACCCCTTACTTTTTACATGGATTTGATATACTTTCACCACAAAAATTCAAGATTAAAATCAAATCTAAAATTCAGTAGAGCAAAAAATTGAATGTGTTCAGATGAGCTTTGAAATAAACTTCTTTTTTTTACTTTAATATATATTATTGCTCCATAGACAATATAGTAATGAAATTATTATTAAAAAACCAGCCACTATGAGACCAATAAACTGTTCACAACTTGGGATGAATTTGGAGGATACCCTATTTGTCCATTATTGACTTTAAAAACCAAACAAACAGGTTATAGTCAAACAAGAGAACACATATAAAATTATACAAGCACAAAAAGATATATAAAATATATGACTTAAGTAGACAAGTACATCAAACTTATTACAAGTCATGTTTCAAGGTAGCACAAACATTAAAAGCTGATCTAACATAATCCGCAACTACCTTAATAACATCAAAATCACTAGCACACATAACTTTCACAAAATAGTCCACATCAGATGTGTACGTACAATACCAACACAGCCAAAAACATCACTGCACTTCTCTCGCAAGATCTTGTAACCACACCTTAAAGTTCTAGAGTTAAAATAGAAGATAAGGACATAAAGGCAAGAGTGTTGGATTCATTATAACTGTGTATAGTCTGCGAATAATGCATGGTGTGTTGCACGGCATATTTCAATATTAGTTAGACTCTTATTTCCTATGATGAATAGACTAAGATTAGCTTGACACAGATTCTGCATGCTGTTGCTCCATTTACCATTCACCCTGCTGAGTAAGGGGCTGATGGTGTGTGCCTAGTGGAATTTCAAGTGCTGCTAATATGTGCTATTGAATTCTTAACTAGACGAAATCAAGGAGAGAACATTAAGAGAGGAAATTGTGATGGGATGAGGCGCTCGGTAATTTGGCGGATGCAGTCTGTTTTGGCAAGGGGCGGTGCAGTTATTATGTCTCCCTGAGGGGAGGGTGAAATTGGCAGCCTCTTAGATGGCAAAGACATGTATACCACCTTCTCTGCTTGTCAAATAAGCTTCTCATTCAAAGTGTCCTTGAAAGAACTGACTCCTCCCTGATGCAGAAAAAAAACTTGTGTATTATTTACAAGTTGTAAAGTTAGGCTTTTGTAGGGAAGCATATTTGAAAATCTTAGTTAAAGGTGCAGCGAGAGATTTCACATATCAGGTGTCCCTAAAAAAATCGAAATTACTGATTTTTGTCCTGATGTAAAGCTTTCCATCAAAAATATCCCCATCTGAAAGGATTAAGCTGAGAAATGTTTCTTTGGTACAAAAAAAAAAAAAAAAAAAATGTGTTGCACGGCATATTTCAATATTAGTTAGACTCTTATTTCCTATGATGAATAGACTAAGATTAGCTTGACACAGATTCTGCATGCTGTTGCTCCATTTACCATTCACCCTGCTGGGTAAGGGGCTGGTGGTGTGTGCCTAGTGGAATTTCAAGTGCTGCTAATATGTGCTATTGAATTCTTAACTAGACAAAATCAAGGAAAGAACATTAAGAGAGGAAATTGTGAAGGGATGAGGCGCTCGGTAATTTGGCGGATACGGTCTGTTTTGGCAAGGGGTGGTGCAGTTATTATGTCTCCCTGAGGGGAGGGTAAAATTGGCAGCCTCTTAGATGGCAAAGACATGTATACCACCTTCTCTGCTTGTCAAATAAGCTTCTCATTCAAAGTGTCCTTGAAAGAACTGACTCCTCCCTGATGCAGAAAAAAAACTTGTGTATTATTTACAAGTTGTAAAGTTAGGCTTTTGTAGGGAAGCATATTTGAAAATCTTAGTTAAAGGTGCAGCGAGAGATTTCACATATCAGGTGTCCCTAAAAAAATCGAAATTACTGATTTTTGTCCTGATGTAAAGCTTTCCATCAAAAATATCCCCATCTGAAAGGATTAAGCTGAGAAATGTTTCTTTGGTACAAAAAAAAAAAAAAAAAAAATGTGTTGCACGGCATATTTCAATATTAGTTAGACTCTTATTTCCTATGATGAATAGACTAAGATTAGCTTGACACAGATTCTGCATGCTGTTGCTCCATTTACCATTCACCCTGCTGGGTAAGGGGCTGGTGGTGTGTGCCTAGTGGAATTTCAAGTGCTGCTAATATGTGCTATTGAATTCTTAACTAGACAAAATCAAGGAAAGAACATTAAGAGAGGAAATTGTGAAGGGATGAGGCGCTCGGTAATTTGGCGGATACGGTCTGTTTTGGCAAGGGGTGGTGCAGTTATTATGTCTCCCTGAGGGGAGGGTAAAATTGGCAGCCTCTTAGATGATGAAGACATGTATACCACCTTATCTACTTGTCAAAAAAGCTTCCCATTCAAAGTGTCCCTGAAAGAACTGACTCCTTCCTGCAGGAAAACAAAACAACTTGTGTATTGTTTACAAGTTGTAAAATTAGATTTTACAGGGAAGCAAATTTGAAAATCTTAGCCAAATAGAAGTTCTCTCTGAAGGCATTTCTAAACCAGTTCAAGGGAACAGTTACTGTATATGAAAAAAACCCAAAATGATTATTTTTCTACTAGCCAAAAATCTGTGCCTCTCTCAATGCTCACTAATTAAGAAATAAAGGGTGATGCAGTATCATTTATGGGCGAATAATGTGTCCGAGGTTGGAAAAACAAAATAATGGGTGAGGCGCAGCCGAGCCCATTATTTTAAAGTTTTTCCGGCCGAGGATACATTATGAGCCCATAAATGATATTGCAAACCCTTTATTTCTATTCTATTACTGAAAACAGTGTGATCTAATGAGAAAATGCATTCGCGACCCATTATTGCAGAATAATGGGCAGTAAACTGACCAATCAGAATGCTGCATTTTCAATAATGGGCAGTAGAGGTAATAGAATAATATTTTTATCCCTCTCAAAATACAGTCTTGTCAACAGATAATTGTTCTGCTTCCAATAAAAAAAATCAAAGCGAATTATCATTTTGTATTATCATTTCCTATTGACAAGTGGATTTTATTCTTTATAGGCTTACAAAAGCAGCAAAGCTGTTGTGAATATTGCAAGGGCTTTAGGATTTACAATCAGAGTATTAGACTTCTTAAATTTGCAGTAATTTAGCTAAGCTTTTTTTTTGGTAATACTATCTACATTATTTTTATTACTTTTCATCAACCTCTATTTAAAATGGTACATATGCCCTTAGATTCCAGCAGCTTTAAACTATTCAAGTTATACCATTGCATAAAAGAGTTAAATGGTCAAGTTGCAATCCACGCACAATAGTACGTACATAACCAGTAATTGATAATGCGGACTTGACTGGGCGATGCTGGTGTGGGGTTTAAAGGTCGGTAGAGTAAGCGGCATTGAGCCAGTTCAGTTGTAATGCATGAATAGTGGGTGTGTGTTTGAAGCGTTGCCATGTGCCCAGTTCGCTGGCTCGACTCCACTTCACATTTCAGCCTCCCCCCCGCCGCGTGCAAGCTATTTGGGTGTGCGTATTGCAGCTTTAGCTCTGTAGACATTTGGCAAGTGCACACATAGTAAACACACACACATACCCTCGCTCTTTTCAACAGCTCTACCAGAGGCGTGTGTTTTGATTTGGCAAACTTCAGCTACAATATGCTTTGGAGTCGCAAAAGTGCCAGGAATTGGGAACATTATTATCATTGGAATAAAGGCTGTATCTCAGCAGGTAATGGTTGGGTTTGCTTTTTTGTATCTTATTTCCTTCCTCATACTTTCCTGTGGGATTTTCCCATGCAAGGTATGCCTTATTTTGTTCTTGGATTTGCTTTTTGGAGTACATTGTTGAATGTTTTGGGGTGCAGCTCAAATTCATTTTGGGAAATCGCTTAATACAAGTTCTTAAAAAAATCCAAACAAACGAGACGCGCCTTTTAGTCAGTTTTGCCATGTCATGTTGAAAGAGCCAACTCCTGCAGCCAAACATATCCAGTGATCAGCGCTGCATAGACGCCCTCATGAATGTTATCCATGCAGACTCGTCTCTCTTCCATCCAGCTAAACCCCTATAGACAGCTCATCTTAAATTCTATTAGCTACCACCCATGTTCAAGTCTGGGTGACATGACAGGAAGACATGCACATATTTAATGTTTGGTATTGGAATAATTTTAAACCCAGGTCACTGGTGTAGTTTCAAACTGTTTGCATGTAATTTCTCTGTCCAAATGTAAAATACAGAGATGCCTATAAGTCCATTTTTCTGATAGGAGCTAAGGGAGCGGGGTGATTAGGAAACAAGCAAAGTTTCCACATAGTTAGTCTTGATGATTGGTACAAGTAAGAGACCCGCAACCAGTGATTCTCTAATCGTCATTTGAGTGCAAGAAGACCAAAATTACATTCTCTGCCATGTAATACATGATCTGTGTGCTGCCATGTCTTAGATAACTCTTAGTTTATTTCCTTGAGTCAGCGCTCTTGAAAGTGGTTCCTTTCAGGCAACTACGTGTCACCCGAATAATCCCCCACCACCCATTACAAGACGGCCACTGCCAAAGACATTTCATAATGTATGTTTGATGGTCATTTCTTAACAAATGGCAGCGTGTATTGTACTTACGACCTTTAACTTACACCTGCTGATATAGTCTCAATTTCCATGGCACGAGTTCAGTAATATGTTGGTGTTAAACAAAAAAATGTCAAAATAAAAATGTTTAAAAAAACAAGCCGCATGTATTACCATCTATTCTACATTCCATATTGCAGGTTAAGTAAAATTGGTCACCTTAACTAATATGAAAATTAAACTCTCCCGATTTGTTTATGAAACTAACCAAGAACATTGTGTTCCCTTGCCCAGCCAGTAATGCTATTATGTCTAGTTCATGTTGTCCCGAAAAATGTGTCAAAGAAATCACAAAAATCTTACACGTGATTGATGTATAATTGTGCTTTATATGCCCAGACAATACCACTATGCTCTACGGCAATTTGGCAAGAATTTTATAATCATGTGAAGAATCATGATATGTCAGGTCTTAAACCCTTGAAAATAATCTAGAAAATTAGACAAATGCAACTAAGATGATGCATGGATTGTTGTGAAAAAAAAAATAAATAGAATAGGTTGTAGGAAAAATAGAAGGCTAAAATTTTAATGATGTTTGGTTTTTTTTTTTTTGTTTGTTTTTGTGGTTGGGTTATTTATGGTGTTTATTTGTGTTTTCGGGGTGTATATTTTAGTTGTTTCTTTTTTTGTGATTTTGTTAGGTATTTTTTTTGGTGTTTGTCGTGGTCGTGTTTTTGTTGTTTTGTTTATTTGTTTCTGTTTTTTTGGGGTTTTTGTTATTTTTTTGGGGTTGTGGTTTGTGTGTTTTTGGTCGTGTTTTTTTTTTGTTCGTATTTGGTTTTTTTGGTTTTTTGATTGTTTTGTTTGTTTTTTGTTGTTTTTTTTTTTTTTTTAAGTGTTTACTTTACTTTAAACTGCAACACAAAGTGAAGGAAGCACTACTTAAATGCAACAAGATGTAGGTTGCTTTGATGCCGGCATTATTTAAATGCCTCGGTGCAAAGATTCCACCATCGTTCATGCCTTCTTTTTGAGTCTTGGAATTCCAGCAACATACACGACACCAAATTATGCCATTAGATGGAACTAAAAATGTAGGTTTGGTTAATGCTGGCCTAGATCTCTTGGCTTATGGCAGATAAATGTCAGGCCTCATGAAAATAGAACTTCCCTCTGTGAAGTAGAGCATTTCCACCAAAGTTGTGATGCCGGACGCATTGGGGTACCTAGAGGTCAATACAGTGATTATTGAATGTTATTATTATATATGTCTGGCTCTCCCCCAAAATATTATTGTCGAACTTTGGGCGATTATAGCGCCTATGATAAAATTGAGCTATTCAACCGATACTGGCCTTTTAAAAGTGCATTGTTGGTAACTTAAAGGGGAAAATTGATGTCTCAAAAGTCTCTGCCTGGAAAAGAAGGAGTTTAAAAAAAGATGCTACATAATATTTCAATGAGAGCTCAGCTCAACTCTGGCCTAGTTTTAGCATGCTCTGAAATCAAAATTGGCGTCATGGTTAGGGATGTGTGTGGGTTTTTGAATTAATAGCAGCTAGGAAGAGTTATAACAGAGGCTTTATGGTGTATTATATTTGTCAAACCATCGAAATTTCTCTAGCAGCGAAAGTGTAGCTTTTCCACACCAACAGTTGCAAACTAATTTTTCAAATTCATTTCATTGACTGGGCTTACCCGTGTGTAGATTTCTTCCACTAGGAAAATGTCGGTTATGATTGATTGGTTTTAGAGTGAGTCTTCAAACAAGTGTCTGCGGCGAATTTGGCAAATAGTGTGCAGCAGTTATTTGAGCTTGATGACAATATTTAGGTTTGTTGCCAAATTGTACTCGGCTTTTGTGCTTTGGTAACTTGTTTGGGTTACATCAGGACTGAGTCCAGCAAGTGCAGGACATGGTAGGAGCAGGTGTTAGAATTACATTCACAAAGTTAGAGAAATGCTTGTATAGTTTGGTTTAGTTTGGGTGTTATGATTGGTGTTTAAATTGCTCACAGATAAACACTTGAAATTTGAAAGGATATGTTGTTTTGGTAAAGGGAGAAACTGGAAAGCCCAAAATTACGAACACATTACCACTAAGAGTTAACATTTGCACAGGAATCATAATATTCTGCAACTGTGGATTGTGTGGGGGGGGGGGGACTCTTGGAGCCCCCAAAAGGACCATATAGACAAATAAAATGTACACCCGGAGGGTTGTTGCTAATAGCAAATTGTCTTTAAATTCTCTGAGCAGGGTAACATTTCATTTGAAAAATAGTGCGCACTTCAAGATTTTCAAATCAATATTTTGGCATGGTTGTAAAGCTTAAATACAAAAGCCATCACCCAAAATGATTAAAGACCAAAATCAGCTTCCTTATAGGGTATAATTTAGCGTCGCCGGGCGACGTTAAATTCAGCAGACGACGAAAATGTCGTTTAACACACAAGAAGACGCACGCCGTATGCATGTTTCTCACGAAGCACACTGTTGACGGTCTAGAGCTTTGTGGTTTTAATATCAGTGAGTACGAGTCAAAATATCTAATGTATATACAACTTTGTTGATTAAAGTTATGGAAAAACTTAAAAGTGGGCCTACAAATTACCTGGATTGTCTTTATACTCATATCAATGTCCCTATCTGTTTTGGGGTATGTGGTATGTTTATTTAGTGTAATAATCTCTGTTCTTCCAATGGCCTAGAAACTATCATTGAGAGCAAAGTGCAGAGGAATTTCATATTTTGTGAAATGTGCCAGGGCCACTTTAAGTGGAATAATTGCCTTTGTCCCCCCACCACATTATATACCTTATAGGGCGGTACTTCTCATTACCCAGTCTAGCCATGTTTACCCCAAGCGTCCCTCTAGTGAACGGGGTCCACTTGTGCATTGATTCCCGTGACTTAGGCCTAACTTTACCAAGCTCCAGGAATATTGAGTTATTTTTAATATTATATGCTGCCACCATTGAAATTTAAAAGCAAACAAAAGAATGAAAAGACAATGTTTTCCAATGCTGTGATGTTTGATGTGTATTACCTTGAGTAATCCTTCTATGTCTCAATAGCCAAATAGATTGCTAATGATTTTTTAGTTGATTAAAATTCGTAGATCAGACAAAATCTGGACTTCTGACGTGACTTGGTAGCTGCTTCAAGTAATGTCAATATTTCAATCCACCATTGAGACGGTATGTTTGTGCTTGATGCTGCAAATATTCGTGATCAGATTTCGTCGGTTGAAATGAACGGAGTCAATAGTCACGAGAGCCCGTTTATAGGTTATGAATTGAAGCCGGTCACACCTGAGGAAGTTGATGACTTAATCACAGCACCAAATGGTCGAAAACTCTTGCTGCTTGTCGATCCGATGGGCTTCTCAAAGAAATTGGACCCTTTTCATTCCAATTCTGACTGGAAATAAAAATGTGTCTTTGGCCCAAGGAATTTTTTTTTCTTTCTGATACCACTAAAAGATGCAATAATAACAAACCCATTATTCAGAAGCAGACAATGGACTAATATCTTAAAGCATTATAGGCATGTCTCTAACATCAAGGTTCTTGCGAAAAGTTGCTGAAATGGCCAGCGACTAGTCGGCTTAGGAGCAATTTTGATAAGATTGATTTAAATGAACCATTTCAGTCAGCCTACAAGCCATTTCACTCAATGAGACAGCCATTCTGAGATAAAGAAGACATAGCCTCTGCCAATTGAAATAAGAATGCGGTCTTTATGATTATGTTAGTATCTATCGGCTTGCGGTGCACGATCTCGACCATGCAATTTTTTGTCAACAGGCTGGTCATTCTTTTCCACATCAAGGATGCATGATCTGGAAGGGTTTGCAAGCTCCTTGAAAACAGAAGAAATCGTGTCTGTCTGGTAACTTTTCTAGGGAACACGTAAGGAGTTTTTGGCCTGCCTCGAGGATACGTTCTGGGACCCAGGGGTTACACGATGTACACGCACCCTACCCTATTGGTGCACATTCTACGCAGAAGAAGAGAAAACAGTGTTAATTCATATTATTCAGATGACACACAGATTTATGTAACATTCGACCCACGAACCCAGAGAACAGTTGAACGGCTATCATAGACTCAGGTATGTGTTCGTCAAAGTAAATCTGGATGACCCAAAATAAGAGCAGTTAACTGAGGACAAAACTGAAGGTTTTTATAGCTGCATCTTCGAGATTCATTGGCAACTTAAAGGATGTGAAGTTAATGCTTGATGATATGTTGTTGTGACCAGTGACCGACGTCCTTAGGCTGAAGAATCTCGGAGTTACATATTTGATTCCTGTTATGAACATGTCATCTCAAATATCCTCTATTGTGAAGTGTGTCAGCTACCATCTACGTAATCTATCAAGACATTTTCAGGCAACATTTAGATCAGGCACATGTAAACTAGCGTTCAAACGCACTTGTCTTTTCCCGTATTGACTATGGTAACGCCTTCTTATACTGTTCGGAGCTACTGGAATGACTAACTCTGTCTGCAACGCCTACAAAATCGAGAGATGCGAGAACTGATATATATGGTGGCGTCGAGATTCACCCAGTGCCCAATTGACTCGTCTTCATTGGTGACCGATTCCGTAAATGTATCGAATTCAAACGTCTTGTCATCATCTATAAGGCATAACATATAAGCTCTCAATATCTTCAAGAAAACTATTCACAATCATAAAAAACCCGACATATGCAACACGCTTCATCTGTTCACACAACACTGCTCATGTTCATAAAAACAGGGCACTCTTACCGGAGATAAAGCATTTCAAGTGGCAGGACACGCTGTGGAACTCTCTTCTTCCATCTCAGACAGGCCAAAAACTAGGAATTTTCAAAAATAAGTTGAAAAACCCATTTGTTCAATTATTTCGCTTTTGGTTTTTCTTTTATGCAATTTGTTTGTTAAATTTGTCATGTTTTGTTTGTATTATAATATTTCTGTTCAGCACTGTGGTCCTTGGAGGGCGATTGACAAATGCATTATGGTCTGGTACTGGTATTAAAACGTGGTATCTGTATCAGAGAAAAGAAATGCAGGTTAAAACTTGGGGTTCAATGTATAGGCCTACCTAATCTTGCGACAAACTTCTCTATTTGATTTTTTGAAGCATATTAAGGCTGTTTTATTGGGGGCTGTTTCAATTGGTAGTGACATTTTCAAAAATGTTGTTTGCTTTGGTTGTCCTAAAGTTTTAACATGGGGCTTTGCCTGTTCCCAATATAAATACAAATCTAACAAATATTTAACTTGAGAAAGCAATAAACTTGGACGGCATAAGTCATGTATTTGTCCGTTTGTGAGTGTGGATTGTTTTGCCAGTGGATCGGAAGCAGGGACTTCAAATTGACTTCAAATTATAGATCTTAGTGGTGATATTTAGCCCTCTTATTCAAACAGGGAGTACTCTAAAATTTATCGCGGTGAAAAACAAGTCGAGTCCTGTGAAATGTCATCGATACGCAACACTTGTTGACCCGTTGAGGTTTGTTAGCTTTGTTTGTTGTTATCAAATTCGGAAGTTTAATTAAACTTAAAGGTCCAATGCCAGGTGTGATGCCATTAACCCTGTCAAATTGGGATGTCATTTTAACCCTTGGCACACTTCCATCCAATTATTCAAGAGGTAAATGGTTATGTGATATATTAGACAAATGGAGACGTGTAAAGAAAAAAGGCTGAACGGTCATACAGGTAACATATTATAGAAAGGACGGTTTTGACTCTGCAAGCCCTCTCCAAGACGAAGGGTCCCTGCAAGTTTACGTTTCCAGTGCAAAGAGAGCTCCGAAAACAGACAGGAAGGACAAGACACACAACAAAGTGTAAGAGGCTTATTATAAGATATGTTTTCCTTTAAGAAAATCTAAGTTTTCCTCATATGTCATAATAAAGGGCAGGTTCACAACTATACGACCAAGATGTGGTCCAGGTCAGTTGTATTACATGTAAATGCATTCCCTCATAAGTTATGTGTTGCGATTTGAAAAGTGTGAATTCTGAGTAAATACTGGTGATTTGCGAGTTTTAAGTACAAGTTATGAGTTATACAATTTGAGTCATCAACTTCCGAAGTTGAACTCGCAACTTGGCAAAAAATACAAACTCACAACTCACACTTTTGTAACTTGTAAAATGCAACTTTCAAAATATTTTAACCCACATCTGACTCAACCATGTATGTCAAACTTGTAAATCATGCATTATTCAACCCTAATATCAAGATGTAAAAATACTGTTAGAACTGACATTTTACAGTGAATCATTTAAATCCTCGGACTTGCTCGGAAACACGTAACGTGAGGTATGAAAACGCACATTCAGCCATTAATAATTGAGTCAAAAGTTTGAACTCTAGTCACGTTGAGATGCAAATTTTCCCACTTGTTGATATCGTATTCTGAACTTTAATTAAACTCAATAAGCAGGTTGCAAGTTCACAATTTTGTCACATTTGGAGGATGATTCCACGATTGATTTGCTCCAGATATATGTTATTAATCTTGTAATGAGGTTACAGGTTCAAATTCTTGTCACATTTAGATAAACAATTTCTTGTCTGGCTGTTACGGGATACAAAAGTTTAATCAAACACAGTAATCAGGTTACTGGGTTCAAAATCTGCCACATTTATATAAACGGTGTTTGCATTGGCGTATATGGAGCCAACCGTCAACCACCAAATTACTCTCATGACCTGAAAAAATGGGGCGAACATAACAGAATCAAAGGGGTTTGCTACGACCGGATGGGACTGGCAGAACGGTCTGTTTGGTTTCCGATTTGGGTAGAAAATCGGGCGTGGTTGTAGAAGCAACTATAACAGCAAATAAAGAGCATATCTGAGGGAATTGAAAACATGCTTAGCTGGTTGCTGTAGTAGCAGCTCTTTTTGGACCCTCAAACATTTTGGTTTGGACTCTCTCGACTGCATGCGGTAAGAGCAGAATGAAAGAAATGTTGTCTGGTGGACTGAGGTGCATGAAACCTTGTATCATGTAGGCCTGCATGTTGAGAGTAGAAGGTTATTGTTATTTTATTGTTTGTCTCAAAGCTCATCAAGGATTGAGAACCTTAAGTAGAATGTGTTTCTTTTTTTAAATCCTCATGCTGCTATTTTGTCACTTGTTTTACACAAAACCATGAGCACAAATGAAGGCACAAATAACACACGTTTTTTTCAAATGTGCACGGCAGCTTTGAGACGAACACTAAATTATGATGGCCTAAACAGTGTCTTAATGTAGCACCAATCCCCCATGCAATCCAAAGTATTGGCCTTAACAAGTTTTTACTGCTGATGGGAAAGGGGAACTCATACACTTACTGTGCACTGTAAAATCAAAAAAAAAAAAAAATTGGGAGGGGGGAGGGGAATCTCTTACTTGACCCTCGCCTCACCTCAAATCAGCTGCTGTTTACACTGCTGTTAATAAGGTGCTTATAAATAACATTGTCTATTAGCTTCCACATTGCTTATAAAGGCTTATCCATGCACATTTGTTGCAGATTGCAATGGCTACCACAGCCTTTTCTCTTAACGTGTAACAGATTAATTAAAGCTAACTTGAAGCGACAGGATGGAGATTTTATTTATCTGCACAAGCAAAAAGAAGAGGAAAGTGATCATTAATAATTGCACTACTTCCAGAAGTGTATCCATAGGTGTAGATCAATACCAAATTAGATCAATGCCCATTTGAAACAGCTGTATGCACCTGCTAATAAACAAAACCAATTATCAGCAATGCCCTAGAGGCACACGTTCTAGCATACTGTTATGTGGCATGCTGCAAAATGAACTTTGCTGACAAATTGAGACTGTTGTAAGATTTCATTTCTGGTACACTACAACTGTTGCAAGCAATACTGGAGCAACTATGAAATTAGACACATCTATAATATATTGGCTGAGGGATCAGATTATATAGAAAGCTCACTGAAAGTTGTTGAAGGTAGGTTGGAGTTGGAGGGTAGCGGAGGCTATGGGTCACAAAGAAATGTTTTATACCTGTTCCATAACTTCATAAATAAACATTAACAAAGCGGGCAGAAATGTTTTAATTTTAAACTCACCAAAAGACATTGTAATTTCCTCTAATAAATTTACAATAAGAATTATATCTCTTTATCAGAAATGCACCATTAGTTCATGGGAAAACTACATAGCCAATACTTAGATCCATGCACTTACCCTTAAGATGGGTCTGTGATGAGTACAATGACATTTAGGAAATACCCAGCCTCGACCAGGCCAGCAATGGCCTGGGCCTGAACTTTTTACACTATGAAATGTTTGAAAAATAAATCTATGACTGTTGAACATCTGGTATTGCTTCACTGTGATTTGGTTTACTATATATGCAGGGCTGTTAATCAAGAAGCCAAATGAGCGAAATCATTATAGGATTTAGCAATAATTTAAAATTATGTGAATCTATATGCCAGAGTCATGAAATCTCCATTTCACCCCAAAATAGCATCAATCCTAAGGTTTTTTTTTTCAAAAACAATATTAAACATCCCAAATTATGCAAATTGTCCTTGTTATTTGACTGGTTGAGTTTATCGCCAGTTCTAGGTCTATAAAATATGCAGTAAAAATCTGTACTTGACCCTCATCAACATGCAGTATACATATTAAATTTATGATATAGGTGAGTGCTTTTGCAAATTGTGTCAATGGTGGTACTTCATGATTTTGGCCTTGCTGCAAAACACAATTTTAATTCATCTGTAGAAAACCATAAGAAACCTACCAATAGATGTCAAGGGGATGGAAGTTTTTGAAAAAGTGCCCATTAGATGGAGAAAAAAACCACTGAGTAAAAAAAACACTTTCCCTCAACAAAGTATTACAAAATAGTTCAAATTGGAGATAACACTTGTCTACCAATAGGTAAAAATAACCACCTTTAGCCAAAAAAAAAGGTCCACCTAACCCAAACTTCCATTCCCCCAGTATCTGATTGTACATACCTGGAAGAATGTTCATTTCTGTGAACAGTCCCCCATGCCAAAACAAGTCCTTCCTAATCTGTAGAAAAATAACAACACATGATTTACTTGACAGCCAATAACAGGAACTCATTCACTTAGAATACATGGTACATTGATGTAATTAACCCGAACGCGGACCAGGAGCAATGCGGGGCAAACAAAAAACGTAGGAAGGTCGGAAAATGTTTCTCGTTGCAATCTCGGCGTCCCACAACATTTTTTGTCGCGCAATGACTCTCATTGCCACCTCATTGCATCTGGGCCGTCTTACCGGGAAAATGACGCGATGTTCCTCGTTGCATCTGGGCCGTCTTTACGGAAAATGACGCGATGTTCCTCGTTGCATCTGGGCCGTCTTACCGGGAAAATGACGCGATGTTTCTCGTTGACTGGGACGTCATTCCGGGAAATGTGCGTGATGTTCCTGCAGTTCGGGACGGTTTGCCGCAGAAGGGCAATGGCTCATCAGGGGGTGATGACACTGTGTACAAATGCCAATAGACAATTTCGATTAATGATGGTGATAGCGCCACCATTTTCGATAAGCTATGTTAATTATGCATAACGAATCAGACGTAAACCGGAGCATGACGTAGTGTAATAGAGACACGCACCGGACTATATGACGTAGCGTAATAGCGCCACGCACGACGGCGAACTTAAGCTACAGATTTATGCCAGATCAGTGGGAGTTACGCACATTATTTAATTTATTTAGTTATTTAGTTAGGATCCCTGTTCTATTGCCTTCGCACGCGATGTTCCTCGTTGCATACTGGGACGGTCTTCGGAAAATCCCGCGCACACCCCACCAGATCGGCATCCCCAAAACCACCTCGTGCATCTGGCGCCGTCTTCGGGAAAATGACGCGATGTTCCTCGTTGCATCTGGGCCGTCTTACCGGGAAAATGACGCGATGTTCCTCGTTGCATCTGGGTCCGTTTAACGACTCTGTATGCTACTATTATGTGCCTTGGGAAAAAACGGCCGAGATGCAATGAAACGCAAAATTTGTTTCTCGTTGCATCTGGGCCGTTAAAAATAAATAGATGCACCTCGTTGCATTGGCGTTGGTCTGCAAAACGACCCGGTCCGGCCCGGGTTAGGGTTAATGCTTGTAGTAGGATTAATTATGATTAATCAAAAATTTAAAAAAATGTCATTTCCGGAAGTATTAAGTACAAATACAGTAAATATGCTTACATGACTTCATATATTTGTTTTCATGGTGACCTTAAAGAATTAGAGTCAGTCCAGAGCATGATTTAAACCAATCCCATATTGCATTGCATCATGTTATATTTAAAAACTAGTAGACCATTTGTACCTATCCCATAATACATCTTGATTGGGACTATTAATAGTATCATCTGAATGCTTGAGCTCAGTAAAAGAACTGGACAGATTTGAAGTTAGCACAGATCAGCTACCTGCAAAAGGTCAATTTTAAGAGTACATGTATAGTCAAGTAGTGTGGCGTTAAAGGTGCATGGTCTAACGTTTGGACCGGGGGGTCCCTTGAATGTACCGCGTAGTAGTAAAAACCGATTTTTGATATTAATGAAAGGCTGTTTTTCCTCAAGAGGTCAGGCCTGAATTTGAGAGCCCGTCAAAAACAACCCATTTAATATCCCCAAAATTAAAAAAAAACACTGTATTTTATTGGTTAAAACACAATACTTAGCGCTTATTGGCAGGAGGGCTTTTGCAACATGCATTATTGCTTCTATCTACCATAAAACTGGCAAGATTGTTTTCCCCGGTACTTAATGGGCGTATGTGCCAAGTGCCAGTCTCTCATGACCTCATGAAAGGCGCAATTTCTCATCATTCTCATTTTGGGATTGGTGTCGAGTGAACACATCCTCTTGCTATCAATCATGCAGTGTGAAAAACACTGTGGAATAAAAATACTGTTGGGAATTGTAAAAGCGGCTGACATCAGTAAAGTATGTTGACCACTAAAGCATTGCACATCGTGGGAAAAGCTCAAAAGACACAAGTATCTATTGATCATGAATGATTACTGGAAAACCGCTTATATGTCCTGCCCAAATTGAATTTTTGAGAGTATGATTTGATCAGTGGCAATAATGGAATTGAACTAATTTTCATGGATATGATTTTTAGGGATTTGTCACTTTTCAAGCATTTTCTCCTGGTGTATCAAGTTTGTGATATTATTGTTTCCTTATGTAGGTCTATGGGCTACTGAATATGGTTCCGAAGTTAAAATGTTAAAAATAAAACCTTCGCAAACAATTCTCCCTATACAATATTGAATATTTCTTTCCCTATGTGGTTGCCATACTTCATGTTTCAATTATGTGTAATGTTACATTTATGCAGATAAAATTAGGTTGGTGTTGGTGGCTTTGCTACAGTGGCATGGCCGAATTTTGAAAGTGAAAGAACCCCCTCCTCCCCTCCCCCTCAAAAAAAATCCTGCTATTTCCCCTAGTGGAGTCTGCTAAAAAGTTGTGTAAAAGAATTTCTTCAACAATTAAACGGAAATATCCTTCCAAATTTCTTGGAAAGGAATTAAATCAAGTTTTTTTTTTCATGAAATCTATTTCGAAAAAAAAATAGTTTAAAAGCCTAGCACTCCTGAAATTTCTTGGACATTCTTAATATAATACACCTTAGTACCTGGTATATAAAAAAATGATGGCAAATTAGTGAAAAGGATATTATTTTTTTTAATAAAGAGACTACAAAAAATTGCAGCAATCCCTAATTTGTGTTTCAATATCCCTTGTGGAAGAGACAAAAACAACACTCATTAGAACTGACATTTGAGGGATAGCATATATGAAATGACTAGCTTGCATAATTGATTAGCTCAATGGCTGCTGTCAAAATAAAAACAGCGGCAGTCTAGGCTAAATTTGCATTTTATTGCCATCCGATTAATACGGTAGAAAAAAATCCAGTGTTTTGTCTAGACTGTAAAATTAAGCTGTTCGGATTATACAGATGGAAATTTTTACAGATTTGATGGACCATCCTAAAACCATCTGCTTAAGAAAAAATGTTCTTTGTTTGGGTCCGGAAACCACGGCGATATAAACACAGGGAAAGTAATTTTGAAGCTGTTGCTTGAAGCAAATGAATCCTGCTAGATAGCAAATGAAGCTTGGCAGCTTTGATTCATCAATAATAAGATTTTTGAATTGAGAATAATTTAGAATTTGTATCATCTTAAAATTGTAAGTATTATAACAGGCAGTGTTTTGATTAGAAACTGTTTTTGAGGAACCTTTCAAACACAGATCTTTAAATCCTGAAAGGAAGCGGGTTTCCATGTATCCAATCTGAACCATTAACGATATATTGAATGTGGGTAATCAGATGTGCATATTCAATAGTCCTCTGCAAGACAATTTTGCAGTTTCTGTCCGTAAACGGACCCAAAATGGACTAACACTAGGCACCTGGCCCTTTGGGCATGACAGGACACGTGTGATACAAGCATTTTGTTATACTGATGCAAGATCGGAATTGACTGAAATTGGGGAAACAACTTTTCAGTGATATCTAGTGGACCCTGAATAAGATGCCAGACTCAAAATGCCATTTAATGAAATGCACGTTTGATTTGAAAATCCCGCACTTCCATTCCTTTGCACTGATGGAATTTTAAAAGTTGTATGTTTCTTGACTTTGTCACTTTGATGAGTTGCTTATTCACCAATTCACCTGAGCTCATTGGCCTGGAATGAGGCTCTACACTCTTAAAATACCTTGTCATTTTTACTACAGCCCTGCTTAATAATTTGTTGACAGATTCGAACGCACTCGAGTGTGGACTTTGTGAGCCAGAGTGAACATCGCACCTCGTTCGCGACGCGTAATTGGACGAAGAATGCGCCGAACCTCGGCGGAGCTTGTTGCGCTTACATGAGGTGTGCATATCTTCTGTCCAATTAATTTTTAATCCCACTAGTATTACATTTCAAGGTATTTTCTAAATTTTACCACTTTTTTAGTCTCCTATTTTCTTCAAATCAAAAAAGACTTTCCACACCCTTTATTAAGACTGACTCAGAGATTTCCCGGGGAGGGCGCCCTAATTTTCAACCTTTTTTTTATTTTTTGCATATAAATAACGCTTGGGGTCCATATATAATCACTGTGTGAAATAACTACCGAAGTCCTCATATAGAAAATCACAACTTTGTTTAAAAAATTTTCCGGATCCCAAAATTTTGTTATACACGGTATCCAATGCACTGTCATAACCGTAACTGCATGAAAACGAAGAACCGATTATCTCTTAACTTTGGAATTGAACATGTTGGGTGAGTATCTTTAGTTCTAGTTGACTATTTTTAATTACTATACAACAAAATATAATTTCGAAATCTCTGAGTCAGCCTTTAATTAAACTCAATAGAAGCCTATTTTAGCTGTCATTCATTTTGTATGGTAACTCTTTAAAATTCTATTCTAATACGATTTTGATTCTTATAATACTGGATAAACTTTTGCTGCTGGATTTAAAAAAATAAAAATTACATCGCTAATAGCATTTGCAAAAACGGAGGGTACATGTTTTTTATTCATAAGCATTTTAATATCCTCTTCCTAAAGAGGAATATGGAGTTGATATGATACAGAATCAATATAGAAAAGGAAAAAAAATACAATGTGTTTATGGACTTAGAGCAATAATTCATCGTCGTTCATCTATCCCCTTATGCTGAAAACATTGATGTGTGTGGTGGCTGGTTTTGGTTACCAACATAAAAATAGAAGTGTAAGAGGATTAAAATTTCCATCACATTCAAATGGCGGCTCTGAGCGGCTTGTATGACATAGATATCTGAATATTAATATTTACAAGTTATTTCAGATCATATCAGATTAAAAGGTAACTTCATAACTGGGCCAGCTCGGTCGGCAGAAGATCAAAAAAGTAATGAAAAACGTTTGTGGTACACGTTATGATCAAGATAATTACTCCAGAAGTGGTAAGCACCGAAACTGGCTTTGAAACTACAATTATACAGTATACACGAAAGCTATGATTTTAAATTAATTACACCTTAATTCTGTGTGTCTACTTAATGATTCATGCCAGAATGCCACCAATAAGGATTTGGATCCCAGATTTTGCCTCGGCTGAGGTTTTTAATGCGGTCAAGCTGTGCGGTAGTACTTTAACCAGGCAAGTTTGACACGTGGAAGAGATCATGGGAGAGATGTTGATTTTTTTAGTTAGGTCTTGCAGGTTCTTGCAAGAGTGAAAGAAAACTGTCAGAAACAGCTGGGTTTACAAAGTGTTATAAATAGAAGGTAATGCAGATAAAAATACCCTGGGAATTCTCAAGGTGAAAGGAATCAGAAGGAATTGGGAAAATCCTTCCTGTAGAAATCTATGCCCCTAGTTGATGTACTGTAAGTAATACATTTTTGTGTGCGTAAAATTTGCATGTGTCAAGGATTTACCCAATTTCATGAGTGCATATTTTTCTTCCTATTTACCTTTTAATAAAACGTACATACATTTGCAAAATTTCATGTTTTTTGTAAGTGGGGGCTCTCTCCATATCACAAAAATATCATGCCACAAAAATATTGCACTTTAACCAATTTTTAGTTAGTACTTTTATTTATTGAGATGTTAATTTATTTCATTAAGATTTCATAGTGACCATTTTCTATCATTCCCATTGAGGAGATAATCATTCTAAAAATCATACTAGAAAAATAATATACCACTGAAAATTCACTTTGTTAAAAATGTCAGTTAATTTTTCACTATTACTATGTTTTCAATGTTACTTTAAACTTTTAGTGTGACTCTGATTCTGGCGTTTTGTAGAAAGTAGCTTACTTACTTCATATTGCAAGAATGATAATGTCATTTTAAATAGCTTTTCTTCTTTACTCTAAAGTAATTAATGTGACTTTATTTCAAATTCTGAGAGAAAGCCATATTATATTCATCTTCTACTTAAGAAAAAGTTTTGAGAAAGCCAAGTGAATTTATTTGCAGTAAAAGTTTTGGGGCTACAGATTATGGGTTAACGTTAAGTAGCTTATGGTGGGCTGTATTAAGAAAATTCGCTGTCATATCCCAGCGTTGCACAATACATTAATAAATAGTGGATTAGTTGGGATAAAGTAGCAAATAAATCACTCATATTCAAAGTTTTGCTTTGTGTATAAGTGGTGCAGGATTTTAAAGTTTATTCAAGGTAGAATTGTGGCTGTTTCTCAATTTTCTGATCAGTCTTGGCATTTTGTTGAGTTGTGATGAAATGAACATGATGTAGCCCATGGCAGTGACAATTCTTAATCAAGTTTGGAGTTCAGTCGCAAGATTTATACCGAAGTACTTATTAGAGGTAAATGTCTTGGGAAGAGAGGCAAGGAAGTTTTTTGTGAGTAGTTGAATGTGCCGCTATGAACATAAATCCACACATGATATGAGAAATAATATGTTGCACAATTGAAAAACTTTGGCAGACGAGGCTGTACACAAAACGTGAGACCAGATTCAGTTTTACCTCCCAGTAACGCTCATTTTCAGGAGCCACAGTTCATTGACTCCTGTAAGTTTGTTGATTCAAGAATTCATTGGTGTGTGAGGTAATAGGAATAGTACCCCCCCCGACCCTCACCAATGGGCCTATTTCTAAATACACACGTGTGTTTGTGTCAGTGAACTTTGACTTGAGAAATGGGAATGAGACATATTATTAACATTTGTTTGTGCTAAAGAAGGAAGTGGGGATATAACTATGGTTGATCAAGAAGGTAGATGGGTAATTGCGACAATTTTTGGTTATAATAGGCTTTAAATGTCTTCGCGCTCTTTTCGTGCACAATTTTTAAAATTTTACACTGTGGCACACGCTGTCCATTGAACTTTAACCTATACTTCGACGGCAATCCGGCCTGCAAGCGCCATGACCTGAATTCTTCAAGTGAACCGACAGGCTCATCTCAACCAACGAAATCAAATATTGGGGGGGCATGGCCCCTCTGCTCCCCTGGCTATGTCACTGAGTATATTGTTTGAACACACTCATACCAGGACTCAGTGGAGGATTCTAGTGGTAAATGAGAATGCCCTTCCAAAGTTCTCCAAAGGGGAAACAACACATAGTCCTTGAATATATTATAAAAAAAGAAGGTTAACTAACAAAATTTATTTAACAAGGTTCCGCCACCCATGGCTATAAAACTTGTCTGAATATGCCACTGCTCGTACTAACCCTGAGGCTCAGTCTAGGTATTCATAAAATAGACTTACATAATTACTTGTGGCAGCTATTGTTTCTTCAGTTACACACTTTTACTTGCATTCACCCCATAAGCTAGGCTGTGGTAAGGAGCAGTGGGGGTAATAAGGTGGGGTAAAGGTGGGTGGAAGGGAACACAAACAGGTTGAAAAACCACCTGGTCTTTCACCCACCCTAGGGCTGCTCAAAGAACTGGGAAACATGACTGCTGAATGAATTTCAAGTGGGCCAAAATGTTGCGCTATGTAAAGCCACAATAATTCGCCCCAACCAGGTAGATTTTGCCAGGGTAAGCATCCCCTGTAGTTACATTATGGTAATCTTGCTTGGAAATTGGGTAAGGAGATAGAGCTAGTGGGATACAGTCTGTTAGAGAGAATATTAGCTCCTAATTTTCATGATGGCAAACTTTCAACAATTCATGCAAAGATAAATCAAATTAGTTAATTTTTTTTCCTTAAATTTTTGTCATTTCTACTAATGTTTCCCTCTGTTTGATTGTACAAAAAAATCAAAGTTTTTTATGTCACCATATGAAGATGTTCCTGATCCACCTCCGACTGATTTTGTGCATTTGGACTGTACAAGCCTTTTTAATATAATAATTTGATGCTATTTGAAGAAAAAAAATGTGCAAATATGGCCTCAGTTTTCGTATGATTTTTTTTTAGAAATATTTACAAATTCAGTGGCAGTGCCAGAGGAACTTGGGGAACTCCCCTTCCCCTCCCCCTTGTCCCCTCCCCCCAAACCAACAATTTTGTCTTTCCCCCTGTTTCCGCCTGCAAGAAAAATGACCGATTTTTGGCAAAATCAGCGACTGGGGCTAAAAATCACAAAATTTTGACAAAATCAAGTATTTTGGACCAAAATTGGTTAAAAAACTCAATGTTGATTGTAAAAACGTTTTTCCCCTAAATATTTCCTCTTATTTACTTACTTTACTTTTTCTGAGACACACAGTAAAGAAAATACCTGCAAATCTCAATTTCCTAACCATAGTTCAATAACCCCATATACATTGGCACAGGTGGGACTGGAAATAACTATTCTGGGTATGATTAAACTACATCCAGCATACATTGGTTTGAGTTGACAAGTTATGTAACTTGGTATTGAAGTCCACAGGGTCACGGAACCACATCCTATGAGATTTTGGGAAAAGAATAATAATATTGCAATAGCTTTAATTTTGTGTTCTTACTTAGCATAACATTGACCCATCGTGGTATTATGTGGGTTGCTGATGGCCAGGTTGCGTTTTATGTATCGAACACGTTGTGACAGGTAGGCAGAACATGTGGTTTTCACCTGCTGGGAATCCTCGGAGTCACATTTTTCTTTTTTGTTTTTGGAATGTTTTCTGATGATCAGAATACAATATTATGATTTGATCAAGTGATTTAAAGATTACAATGACGAATACCACACGCATGTTACTTGCTCCACATAAGGATATATGATTTGACAACTATTTTGAAGTTCAATGATTTGGAGCTCTCCAGGATTGTGTTTTCTTGTAACATTTTCTATGAAATACTTTAAAATTAATCCAACACTGTAATCCTCATCTCAATTTATTTAATATTCTTGCTCAATATAGCAGAAAGTGCAAACTTGTCCCAGATAACTCAAATGCTTTTAAGATGGGAAAACAAAATGTGATGAGACTTTTAACAATGCAAGTGACAACAGGATTCAACACCGGATTTGCCGTTTTATTCAGGAGGGGGCGTATAAATACACGTGGATGATTATAGTGTAAGTGATGCCTCCTTGTGGAATCAAACAGATGTTGGTTTTGAAATATGTAAAGGATCATTGAATAGGCCTAGTTTCTCTTTAAGTGCACTAAGAAAGTAATCCTAGGCCTATTTCTTAATCTAAAAGTATACTCTCCACAATTCTTGTCATCATTCAGGATAGTATGAATTTTGATATTGATACCTCCTTATTAGGCGCCTATGAAAGTCAATGTTATTTTCCCGTAACCTGCCCACCCTGCCCGCGTTACGATTTCTTTCTTTCTGGCCCGCGTTTGAGATGCTGAAATTCAAAAATTCACATTAGTTTTGTTATTTTAAGAAAATATTTTGTTTTGTGAATTTGATTTTAGTAGATCTTAAACCAAAGAACAGTTGCAAAATCATTTCCAAATGCACATTAGGGTGGTGTTTTTGACACAATAGTTGTCGGTATTAGAGCACGCTGAAAGTTGGTGAAATTGGTGGGTTACTGCACAATTCAAATATTAAAAATGAAAATAGTTGGCTCATTATTGATTTGCCAAAAATATGGTACAGTGAAAATATACCATTGACTTTCTTGGCCTACACATAAGCTATAGGCATTTTAGAGATGGCCTTTCACCGGACTGCAGGTCATTTGAAATGGGCCATCTCAAAAACTTAATGACCTTAATGCATTTGAAAAGGCATCATTTTTTATTTTGGAGGAAAGAATTTTAAAAAATGATCTGTTAAGAGACTGGTCACTTGAAGGGTCAAAAGGGGAAAGCACGGCTAACAAAGAAATTCAAAGGGTGTGGACTTAAATTTGTGTTTGTTAGGTACTTTGGGTCAATATTAAGGATGTACTATTTTACTTACCATGTTTCTTGGAGCATATGTGGAGCCAAAATAAACACATTCTATTGCTTTGCATTAAGTTTACTGCTGAAAACCTATTCACTGCTCCCTGTCAGTAGCGTTGAAAGTTATGTACAGTTCCTTTCATTTTGGAGAGAATTGTCTCTCCATAATGTTACAGGGAACATGGAATGGGAGAAGAAAAATGTACCATAAGTTCCCTTTTTAAATGCTGGTGGTTTGCATTAGATCTTATGATACAAATATGTAGAGAAAGAAGTCCTTTTGCAAGGAATCAATCTTTTGACCTTGAAAGAATGCCAAATTATGCAATTGTTTTTTTTATTGCAAAATGCCTCCCCTTGTTTTGCCCCTTAGCTAATTCAAGGTTGAATTCTTAGGACTGAGTGCTCTTTAAATACATACCAGCAAGTGTGATGGGTCACTCTCGGAGGGTTCACCTTTGTAGGCCGACAGTATGGGAAGTGTGTGTGCCATGAGGGTGTGGCTCGTGCATGTGCGTTAGGGTTTTTTGCTTCTCTCTACTTTTTTTTCTGTTTTTTGGAGACGAAAATGCATTTTTTCTCGGATCCACTTGGAACTCCTGGAGAATTTTCCTTGGGTATATTATAAACCTGAAGTATCACTAAGATCGAAGCATGTTTCACCAAGGCAGTAGATAACCCTCAGTGACCTATACTCCTGTAACAAAAACACATTTTTGCATGTTTGTCCTCGAATTTGTAAATTTATTGAATTACCTTGCCTTCAAAAGGTATGTTACCCTCGATTGTCCTGAACATGGTGTAAGATAAGTATACGCAACAAAATAATTGCACTACAAAGACCCAATTTGATCCACTACCAATATAGAAAATGGCGATTGTGGGTACCACCTACCCGGAAAATAGGCTTTCTAGTAAGAAAATGATTTTCATTGATATCAACTGCTTGCGATGATTTGAAAACCTTTATACAATGCAAAGGAAAGATATGCAAAGATTGGAACTACAAACATCCAAATTGGCTTTCTTTTCTCTATTTTTTACAAATATGGACGAGATAGTACATATTTTAAAGCCTTAAAATTCAGGCGGATTTTCAGCTGGAATTGTCAAAGAATCAAATTGAGTACATTTGGTCATTGCAAAGATCCAAAATGAAATTTTTCACACAGGTGGACCCTTACCTACTATTAAAAACCCTAAAAGTGAGTTTATTTTTAATTTTATAGTGTCGATATCAGTAAACCACAAACACCTACCCTAAGAAAAGGATTTAATTACCGAAGCACACATTTTAACACTTTCCTTCCTAAAGCTACCTCGCTGCATTCATCTTGTTTATTTTAGTTTGGCCTGGTTAGTACAACGTTCTAACTCGCCTTTGGTAGCAATATGAGCCATTTGAAAACAGGAGGATACTACGAGGGCTTAAATTCATATATTGCAATACTGCTAGAAAAGGATGTGAGGGTAGGGGTAAATATTTGACAGACAGGAACATGATAGAGTCACAATAAAGGGTTTATTTTAATGGATATACGAAATATGATACCACATTTATTTGCAGTCATACCCAGGCAAGGGTTCCTGTAAAAATCATTATGTCTCATTTCAGATATTTACTGGATTTGGCGTAGAAAATATACAAAAACATGGTAATTAACGTTGTGTACAGGCAGTATACGGAATAAAAGAAATTCTACTGCCTGGGTGAACAAGCTCAGATCTTATCTGATACTTTGGGTTTACAATAGCATATAACCCAACGGAAAATTCCCCAGGATTGACGCAAGTGGATCCGAGAAAAAAGCATTTTTCGTCCCACCATAATGTGCGTGCTAGTGCACATGTGGTTTATGTGTGTGTGTGTGTATGTGTGCGGCACGCACATGTGGCTGCATGCATGCCTGTGCAAGTGCGTGTGCTCATTTGTGTTCTTAACCTGGGGCATGACTGATGTCTCTGGAATTGATACCTGGGGTCGTAATGGTATTTGATTGTTTGAGTTCACTTATCGTAGATGAAATGAAGCAAAACAATTCTTGGCAGTATGTTGTGCAAGATAGATAAAGTACCATCGATTTTGTCCCCAATAATTTCAAAACCAACTCACAATAGGTATTGAATCAGTTTGCATCATTCTAATTCATAATTGATGTATTGTAGTAGTTTATGGTCCTTGTAGTTTTCAACCAGTGTGTTTTTCCTGCCCCCTAAATATTAAGCACTACTTTATCTTAATAGGACACTGACTTCAACAAAGGATAAATATTTGTCCTCTCTACCACACTTTTCCTTCCCTTTAAACAACGTGAGATCAAAGCAAAGGGATTATCATTTCTTTTAAATGTGGTTGAGTAATTACTCAGTATTAAAAAAAATTGCTTTGGATATGTCAATATGATGTTATGTAGAGGTGAAAATATGGTCAACCTTGCCAAGTGTAACTAAATAGAGATTGTAAAAATGATTTTTTTTTCCCATCCTGAATTATTAATATTGTATTTTTAATTTACTTGTTTGCATTGCCAAGAGTTGCTAGTGCAAATTCAACATTGTGCAAAACACTTGAAATGTTTACAAGTGTAGGCCTAAAAGCTATCTAAAAGAATCTCAAAATTTGTGAAACTTAAAAAGGATAAATGCTTAAAATTGACACGGCATAAAAGGAATTGTGCATAACTTATGTTTAGAAAGTTGTTTTAATCTGCTTTGTGGAAAACAATGCTTCTAACTAAGGAACTCCATTAATATCACTGTCATGCTCTTCTTAATATTACATCTTTATAATTCCAAGCTTGCACTCAGAAAAGTTGGATTATTGCCAGTTAACATTCACCGGACCTCCCCATGCACAGAAGAAAATGAAACATGTTCGAACAGCTTTGAAATGCATTCTAAAGGCTGCCACTGTCACAATGATTTGGTGAAGCCAACAACCAAGCTCAATGTATTTACTCAAAGGCAGGGCTATCTCAAATTTGAATCGAAGCATTTATTTCTGTGCCGTGCTATGCGGTTTGCTACCCTGGAAGCATCAGGACTTAAGAGGAGAGAGAGATTTCCAAGTCAGACGTTTTCCTCAGGCCTTGACCAAAAACTTCAACAAATTGAAAGAAGGAAAAAAAAAAAAGACTTCTTGTTCTGGTTATCTCCCCATCAGAATATTATCACTACTGGATGAATTGCATGAATAAAAGACTATATTGGGAATCGACTGTGCAAGCAAAAAAGCAAAGATGAATTTCAACATTTCTAAGCGGATTGTCATGCGCCATTGAGTCACTAATGCTCTATGCCACCATGGTGGACCCTGGATGGCATGGGTTGAGCACCAGTGACCGAGAATAGAGGACTGGAAAGAAGGGACAGAATATCTGAAAAGAAAACTTATTCTAAATCTTCTAATCTCTGGTCATTGTTACAGTATTATTTGTGGGATTTGAATTGATCAAAAGTTGTGGTGTGTTGTTTCATGGATGGTCTGTCACCATGCCTCTGACTGAGCATATTGGTAGTTATGTTAGCTAAGGATTACTCTTGTGATCTGGAGGCTTAAAAATCAGCCAACTGATTATCTAAATTAATTAAAAAAAAATTTACAAATGACAAAAAAAATTATATAAATTACGGTTTTGAAAAAAAAACAGACATGATCAGTCGGTTACTGGTGAAGGAAAATATCATTGGATAGGTGCATGCTCATAATAACAGGGATCAATAGCTACCTTTGGCCATCTAAATTTAACTGTCCAAAGCTCTGGAGGTTTGCCCAATCCTTGGATGAATCATTAAAGGCACTATTCCCCCCCTTTGAACTTTTTAGCTTGGATTACTGCGACTGGACTGAGCTGGTGCAGTGGTAATTTCATGTTCTTTTTTGACAAAGGGTCATTAAATGTTGGCATATTACAAATTTGCCCTCATAGCTTACTCTTATCATGTGTTTTAGGTGCAAAGGGTATACTGCTATATGCCAAAAATACGAATAGATTTGATGGTTATCAAAGCAAATCCTTCTTTGGTAAACAGTCATATCGCAAAGGATACAAAGCGGGTACATCCTTTTGCCAAAAAGGCTCCAGTGGAATTGCCTAACGTGTAACCAAACCCAAAGCTTTAACCTTTTCTCCATCTCCCAGCCCCGTTTCTCATGCGGTAGTCACCAACGATGTAAATATTGAAACCTACCATGGGAATAACTCCACAGGGTTCACTGCAAATAACCTCGAGTCAGATGGCCCATCATTTAGGCTCAATGTTGTTCGGCCACACACAACTTACTGTAACCCTGCTGGAAAAAACGAAAGAACATGGGCTGGCCGCAAAATTTCAGGTCGAAACATGAAAATAAACATTAAAATTTTTTAACGCACTCCAATTGAATATGCGGTTAGCGAGCACCATGTGCAAGAAATAAGAGCATTGTTTAGATTGGAAATTATGGAATGAGAGATGCATAATTTGGTGCACGTGTGAACATTACTCAGAAGTGATGTAACAATGGAGTGAAATTCCTGGTTGTGCCATGTGGTCCATTTTGCATCACTCAATCTTTTTTCCTGTTTTAAGGTGCATTTTGTGAATTTTTAGCACCTTTTTGTTTTATAATGTTCTTATAGACTAGTGGCTTAGGAAGATTTTCGGGATGGGGGGGGGGGGAGGGGGACCGTGAGGCGCCAAGTGAGGGAGGCAGTGGTGGCACCAGCAAAGGTGGAGGGGGGGATTTTATTGTGTCACTTGTAAGCAATTAATTATATGAAGTATATGTGTTGTCATGCTCCATAAACCACCGTGTTGTACAAAACACGATTTCTTTCTGACTTTTTTATGGACAGAAATTAAAATATTTGAATTTCTACCAGAGAATTATGAATCTGGAAAGGCACACTTAGGTCAACTGTTTAGATGATATGAACAGTCCGTGAACTTTTAAAAATAAATGTAGGTTGAGAGGAGTAGGCTATATGGATCATAGGTTCAGGACATATTTCATGACATATTCATAACTTGTATTCCTAAAAATGCTCTGTTTAAGAACATTTAACACGAAGAAAATGAAATGGGTTCCGGATTTGCCATGAAAGCTTAATGTTCTAAACAAGCTCAAATGTGCAATTTGTCATCCTAGCATCTTATTTTTGTTTACTTACTATAATATCCTTGAGAAAAGGTTATTTCCAAGATTTCCAGTTGATTCTGGGGTGGTTTTTTGACGTTATGAGCAAATGTTTTCAGCACTGTGCCCCATTTAGGTTAATGTGTTGTAATTGTTTCTTTATAGACATAAAATACAAAGTTAGCAATTTTTTCCAGAGTAGGTGGAATATGCAAGTAAGATTGGGCACACATCCTATACAACCGGCCAACAGTTCAGATGATATTGAGATCTCAACTTTAGCAAGTTGGGGGGGGGGGGGGGGGGGACTATAGATCACGAATGCCCCCTTAATTTATAATACAGTGCTCGTGATAGGCATTACAAGTAGCCCAAAGGGCAGAAATTAAAAAAAAAAATGGGCTGATTTAAATATGATTTTCCATAAAATGCGGGGGGGGGGTTCTTCAGTCCCCAAGCCACCCTTAGGCATGCCTGCCACTGGGAAAGTGCTTAATTTTTTTCTAACAATACAGTTTTGAAGCCCACTGTTGGTTCAGCAACTATTCAAAGTCCCATTAGGAATTATGACATAGAAAGTTTTTCTGTACAGTAGTTTGTGGCTAGATCAAAATGGGGTGTGGTTAGGCCTCTAACTGTCATGTTTTCAGCCTCAGCATTGCATATGTCATGAGTGTCCCGGGGGGGCCACTCAGATATGATAGCTAGACCCATGCGTGACCAAATTTTTTTCGAAACACCCCCTAAACAAGTTTTTCTTTGGTGAGCAACAATTACCCCCTAAACAAGTTTTTAGCGCGCTTTCTCCAAAAATTTTACCCCTAAACAAGTTTTTACGCGCTTTCGCCCCAAAAATACCCCCTAACAAGTTTTGTCCTAATTACAACCCCTAAACAAGTGTATTGTCTAAATATGACCCCCTAAACAGGTTTTGCATGAATGTCACAATAGCTTGATTTGGGGGTTTCAAAAGATCGTGTATGTTGTCAAAGAGTCTTCTTGGGATTTCCGCTGATTTTTTTGACATCGATTTAGATTCAGTACAAGTTCATCAGTTCATGATGCTTTGCAATCCAACGCATCGTTCCCAAGTATAGGCTATCGGGAATAACAAGTATACAAATCCACTGGAAAACACCGCGGTCATGGCGGTGGACTAAAATGCCTGATGAAATAAGATAATGTGCAAATTTTGTCAGCTTTAGTTTCATCATGGCATGCCCGAACTAAATGATGTTAAAAAATACCTTTTTATCTTATGGCATTGCTATAATTATTTGGTATAGGTGGTCCATGCTACTCACATCATTTAATAAAATTAACAAAATTGCAGCCTAACAAGGTGTATTCCGTTGCTCTCGTACGCCCGCCCGTACGCCTATCATTCCCTCAACTTACAAACTTTGCTGTCTGTCAAAGTCTGTTTTGTTTTATAAGCACGATTCACACGCAAGTTCTCAAATGCATATTTGCTCGCTTACATTGACGTCCTGGCTACAGCGCAGCGGTCACTAACAACTGTCAATCCTAGCGACACACATAAACTACGAGTATGATCGATAGGTGCCTGGGCGGTTCTTTCACAGGGGGGTAGGACAGATCTGCTCGATTTGTGCATGGGGATTTCAAACGGTAATTTGGGGAACGCTACGTGCATTTACTATGGCAGTCTCGCTCCAGTGACTTACAATTCATCTCTTAGAACCCTTTGTTCTCAAACGATCTTAGTAATATCATGATAAAGTAAGAAAAAAATTTGACTTCAAAATCCGTCGGGGTTATTGAATTAAACCCGCTGGAAAATAAGTGTTAATTTTCCATAACGGTCATTTAGATTTAAATATTCCGTGACCAGGCCCTAGTCTTTAGTCAAGTCTGTGTGTAACCTTCGATAGGCGTCATGAGCGCCCTCCTACACTTAAGTCTTTGAAACGACTAGCACCCGGAGTTGATACCGTTTTGAATTTGCTGTTGCTGTTCGGTTGGCATTTCCTACCCCCATGGGTTCTTTGTCTTTCGGATTCGATGTACCTTGGCATTGGTGTTTTCACGGACGTCAAAAAGTTCATATCACCACAAAAATTACAGGGATGGTAGTTGTTCGGATTGCGGGATAGGAGCACAGTTAAGCGACAGTAGGTACAACACACAATAAAAGAATGATCCTAAACCAGTTTTAGCAAATGTTAAAAATTACCCTTGTTTCATGAAAATCAGCGTTTTTGATACCCTAAACGGTGTACCTCGTGACGCGAACACACTAAAAAACACCCCTTTTCACGCGTTTTTTTGGTCACGCATGTGTACATCATTAGAGTTGCGTGGCCCCCCCGGGTGATGTTGTGTACTCTTGTACCACATTGTTCCATCAGTCTGATAGATCTTTTCGATGCCAAGGCCTTTCTCTTTGATTCCTTTCCCTTTTTTTATCGATGTCAGCATTGTCAGTTTATACAAATCATTACTAGTCACCTTATTTAGTCCGGATTTGTTGCTTGCATGCCAGATTTGCATTTTAGTTAGTTTCAGGTCCCCATACAAGATTATTATGCACTACCCTGCATTATGTTGAAAACCAATATTCGTGATCATTGCTAGCTATCAGTATCCGTTTTTCAAAACCATGCCACATAATATGAATGATTGCTCCCACTCACACCTGCAATCATTAATGTTAATCCATAAACTGCTGGCAAACTGTGAATGTATATTCCATGTGTATAGAACCTTCATGTCTTCCAGATAGGTGACTGTGCACCTTCATAACCGAGAGGTTGAGGGGCGAACGCGAACTTGTTTTTAATTGTCATTTTTGAGGGTTGAATTAGGGACAGACTTCAAAAATGCTTTCCAGACACATCATCCAGGACAATGGTGGAATGGGGATATTAGGGGGTGTAGTCATGTCCCACGACTACTTTCTTCATTTATCCTTTCTGAAATACCTGATTCACTTTGATTGAAATGATTGATTGATTGATTGATATTGATTAGGCCCCTGCTAGTCACATCACTTCTCAATTGTATTCCTTAGGGCCTTACCTTTTAAAAAACTGTGTATTTACAACTCTCAACAATATTGATTCTTACATTATTTTATATGTTTTTACTTTAACCCAAAAATAAAAGGCTTTTTAAAAAAAATTATTTGCCAATCTTTAGTTTTTGCACAATTGATCCAAGAGGATGTTAAAAGCCCTAAATAAATTTTCCCTGTGCTGTCCAGTAACATTGGCTGCTTGCTTTTATTCCCACAACAAAATTATAGAATGATCACCTCTCTTTAAAAGGGCAATTTGAGTACAATGTTACAATAATAATTGACTTTGAATGGTTATGATCAAGAATGCTTTGAAAAAAGTGGCTTTGATCCTTTAAAGTAATCCATTAAATTCAGTCGGGATGCTGGCTGATATGTGCAATTCCCCTCCTCCCCGCAAGGCTAGCTTGATGGTCGGGTGCTGCACCCCTTTAACAATACTCCGGGAAGGCTGTAGGATACGCGGCGCTGCCCAAAATACACCAATTAAGTTTTTGTCTATTGATCAGGCGGACCACATTTCCCTTATATCGCTCATCTCTTTTAAGTAGCCGAGGTATTTTGGCTTCCATCCTTTATTATTGTTAGCTTTCCCGCAGTGCTCTTGATCCGCGAAAATGTCCCACATAGGCGCTCACAGATAGATGAGAGATGACTCAATATCAATGTGACGGAATTAACCCATTTGGTGGTTGGGGGTGTGGATTATGAGACTTGATTGTGTAACAGAGCTTTAACTATGATGTGTGAAGTTCAGGAATGGAAGTAGCATGATTTTCTGAGCAGGAATTTTGTTTGATTTCATGAGGCCACAGGTAACTTTTGACCCTATTACATAGCAATTTGAATTTAGCCCCATTCCACCTGACCGAAGAGACGATTTCTTTAGAATGTTTATTCATTGTAAGAAAATACAATTGCGTGAACTAATAACTTGTGGATACCCACTTTTTATGAAGTTTTACATTCAACAACGTCCCACTTGTACCCTATTTAATCCAGAAATTAGTGAGGGATTTCAACCGTTTCATCACTCATTCTAAATAGTTGTGATTCCCTTTAAAATACTGGTATACCAGAATTGGATCAAAGCATTTTTCTTCTGTACTCTTGCAATTTTAAGGTTATCTCTCAAAATAACAGTGATTATTTAAATGTCAGCTTGGGACAAAGAAACTTTTATTCAATTTGTCTGATTTAGTGCTAAAAAACTTCAATCTCAACATCATTTTATCGGGCCCCAATGGTAATACGTTTTAAAAAAATTGCTAAAAACAGATATTTTTTTTCTTTTTAAGTGGAGTTTAAGAGATTGGCATCTACCACTGCCAATCCATTTTAAATGGAATAACGAATTTGAAAACTACTTCTAAATGATCAAATGATGCATACATTTCCACAATGCTTATCTCTCCTGCCCAGGGCACTTATTTTGGCAGAATTGTAGGTAATCCACCTATATACAAGGACTAGCATAGAAGCTGATATAAATCAACATTGGTGTTATGAGAGGCATCCGCCCAAATTGATTCTAATTCCCTCCCGATTGGAATTGGTGAAATTCCACACTGGACCCTGTAGGAGATGCCTTGTAGGAGATAGATAGACCACATTGTACATGATGTTACTTCTTTTGGCAAGTCACTCTATTAGTCTTCTATTTCAAGGGTTTAGGGCAAAAATGCCCCATCTGCAGTAGCTGCCAGGTGTTAGATTTGGCAGGTATAACACTTAATAACACCAAAACTGCAAATAGCAGCTATTGGCAAGAAGGGGCCTTCTTGCAGTAAACCCAGAAAGTAATCAAATGCGAGTTATCAAATTGAGCAGGCAAAAAACAGACAAACAAATAAAACAAAAATAAAAAATCTTATGAATTAAATTTTGTCGATTCATTGCTGCATTAATTCTTATCCAATTAACTCTCCTTTCTGTAATCCCTTTCTGTATCACAAGCCATTTTCAATTTCTTGACCAGTGACTTTCTTTACTTTGGAATATCCTTCATTTCTTGCCTGTATTCTTCCTTTCTCCTTCTTGTGATGACTTTTTCTTGACCTTTCTCCCTCCTCCATTCTTATCCTTCTGTCTTTCTCCACTGAAATTACCTTGATGCCTTTGTCCCCTCATACATCAAACATGCAAGGGAATAATTCCAATAAAATAAAATGCCTAAAGTCATTGGGAATAACTATGTTCAAGGATGAGAACCAATTTGTCTTCTGTAATTTTGGCCATCAGCAAATTGTAAGGGAATGCAAAGCAAAGACATTAGCCAGCCTCGCTAGCTGGTCTAGCAAGCACGCTATCCAGACAAGTAAGTGATGCTATTTCGGAGGTGAGGGAAGTTATTCTCTTCAAATTGTCCTGTGAGTGCAAGAAAGTTGTAAGTGCAATAGCTGCCAATTTGTCAAATTCCCATCAAATTAATCAAACATACTATTAAGTATTATGCCAAGTCTTTAACCAGTGGCTCTTGAAATGGTTCTTCAGGCGACACAGTCTCCTGAAGAACCATTCCAAGAGCCACTGACTCAAGGAAAGATAATTTGGGAGTTATTCTAATACATGGCAGCACACAGATGTATCACATGGCAGCTATTGCACTTATGACCTTCTTCCATTCAAACTGCAAAATGTGTCCTGAGTACTCATGCTGGTTTGGTACACACACTTTCGTTTTTATGAACGCACCCATTTTTCATCAACTGCGGAATGCTAGAAGCATAAGAAAATATCCCGCTCCTTCTGCCTCGTTTCAAGTGCAACACTTATTAAAGCCATTAATGGTACATGTACGATTCTGAGGGGGAAAATGTGACAAAATAAACTTTGAATTTTGCTTTCAATCAAAAGATTAGGCCTCAAAAACATCCCCATTTCCATTTTAAGTTTTAAAAATCTAGAAAATTGTCAAAGAGCTTGGTTATTTTTTCTTGTAAAAGTTTTTTTTTTCTTAAATCTATACAACTGGGGTTAATTAAGATTCGGGAATTACTGAAAGTTGTAATTTCAAACCATGCAGAATTTTGCAGATCATTTGCAGCTTAAGCACTTTGAGGGCATTTGAGGTCATTAAATACACAAATCTCAGCATCATGAACAATTGAGAGCATGTATCATATCAAATGCAAAATGCGTTAATTAATATATTTGCCCATTTGTGACGGTTGCATCACCCTCCATAACAATAAAAAAAATATTATATGTTTGTTTTCCAATTTTGCTCACTTCGGATTATTTCCAAAAAATGTCAATGATGACAAGAACGCAATTTTGATGTCTTGGAAAAACATTTCCTTTAAGATGCATATAATACTTAGAGAAATCACAAGAAAAGTACCCTAGTATATCAAGAAAATGTACAAAGTCAGAAAATTTGAGCTGTATGGTGAATAGTGTTACTTGTTCTAAGTGTTAAGATTGCATAGAAGTCTAGTCACAATGGGGTAGGGGAAGGGCATGGTGATTATTGGAAGAACATGTCAGAATTGTTCCTTTGCAGAACCTGACAGGTAATTTAGGAAGCAATTGAAGAGACAATTTTCTAGTGATCTAAGATATGAACAAGAATTATGAGTGGATTTCATGTGCTTTGAATTTCTGTAATTGACTCTTTTGTCAGTAAATGACTATGTCGCTTGTCAAAGTGAGCGAAATTGGTTCCAAATATTTGCACAATGCTGCCTTTAAGCATATAATTAAAGTTTGAAAAGGCTTCACGTAAATGGGTTGAAAGAATGCTCCGATTACAAATCTAAAATGTGAAATTGTTATCTTTTCGTTATTTGCAATCTTTTGTTGATGGAATTTGTTATTAAATAATGTTGGGTTTTGGTACAAAAGCCAGTATTGTGGGGAAGGGGAAAGCACCCATGTTGCATTATATCTGGATGAAAAGTGGGAGATATGCAGACTTAATGTGGCGGACTCTCCAAATTCTCACAATATTTTATTATTTCATTGTCAAACGCGTACGGTAATCTAAATCCTTCTTCTGAGAGTTATCCCTTCCTATAAGAAGTGAAACCTCTCTTGAAGTAAAAGGTAAAACTTGAAAACCAATTTGTATACGTAAAAGAAGAAAACTTCTTGGAGGTAAATGACCATACCAACTAAGAGCCACGGTCACCCGAGCAATTATTTCGGCGTTGTGTCGGATAGTCTTATTGGGGTACTACTGTAATATATACAAACCTGCAAGTTCCCGGTGGTTCACACGGTGAGATTATTGTAATCGTGTAGTAGAAATTATGAACAAACGAACATCGGAATTACGGGGTCGTTGGTTTTACAACTGTCAACCCGGGAGGTCAACAACACGGTTCATTGCGCAAGCATGGTAGTAAACTACAAAATGCAGTCAAACACGACGATTTTGCCCAGTAAATTACTACAGTACCATGGTAGAAAGTGGCCCAACGACGGAAATTATCATCGTTAAGTTATATGGTACAACGACGACATGACGTCTTAAGTTGCGGTCACACGCAGCCTTTATTGTAGTACTACGTAGTACTATGTAGAAACTACAAACAAAAGAGAGCTTGTGTGACCGCGGTCTAAGAAAGGTGAAAATAGTAATGCTGGTTTGATGCAATTGGGGATTTTAACACAGAGCACATAATTATACCTATAGGGCAAAAGATTAAATGTTTTGCTTGTATCTTTTTAGCACAGGATGACAAATATATAACTAATTGCTTGGCGACTAAACCAGGTAACTCTAGGTTAATCCCAGTAGCTTTCTCCACCCTCTGTATTGTCAGGGCAGTGATGAGCGCAGTGACACCTTTTTGGATGGGGTACGTGACGGAACCACAAATCTCCAGCCTCGAAACATAGACTGGATTTCAAGGGAATTATAACATGCACCACACAGCAGGTTTGTGTGTATTTACGGGCAAATAGACAAGAACTCCTACAATTCGATGGGCTCAAACTTTATGTGAACTGCTTTAGTCTGGCTTAAAATTGGGCTTAACAGTTAAGCCAGGAGCATTGCTCTTTATATCCAGACCATGCTTTTGACATTTTGATCTGGCTTTGTGAGACAAGTTTTGTCAGGCTACTTACATGGAAAATGTCTGATGCAGAAGTTGAGGTTCTCAATAGGCAGCCTGTAGGCCAGAGCCCAGCTCAAAGGCTTGATGACATGTGCGTCCATGGACCTAGTAGGTATCTCTATTCACCAAATTGACACCAAATTTAAAATAAGTTCTTCATAAAGGGGGTGTTGGTGGCAAAGTTCATGTTTAGTGAACTGCAAAGGACATTTAATAAACTCAAAGTTCTTGGATCACTGTGGCCAATAGGGCCCTAAGGCTTGAGGAAATTTCCAAATGACCCTTGAGTAAAAGTCATTGAGAAACCCTAGTTGTAAGGTTTCTGGATTCCCTAATTGCTGAAAGAAAATTCAAGGTATTTTAATATTTTCTGTAAAGTGATGCTAAAGTTAAAGGCTGACTTAGAGATTTGCCGAAGATGGCACCCTCAATTTTCTAACAACTCATGTTTTTGCATATAGATAATGCTTGTCGACATACTAATCACTATATGAAATAGCTAAACTCAAATCGATATCCTTCATAGAAAATCACAACTTTGTAATAATATTCTGGATACAGAATTTCTGTTATACGCAGTATCCTATGGTACTCTTCACAGCAGCATGGAAGCCAGCACCCATAATCCTCTGCGCGCAAACCATATTATCAACTGAAAAATGCGTGTTGACTCCATTTCTTCGTTCATCGCTGTGAAGGTAACTTCCGGTCAAGTGTACACAAAACTTGGCCTATGCTACAGAGTACATGGTCACAAATGGTACACGAACTCCATGTTAAGTACTGCACCTGAATTTGAAATTGTCAAGACCTTATTTATTCAAGTCCAAAAGAAAACAAACATGAAAGTTTGATATGCCTAGACATGATGATACAAATCATACGTCCTTGCCTAGACTCAGTCTCAACTTCCTAGACTCCAGTTACCGTCCCCGGTTACAGTACATTCTGATTTAGTTTTTTATCGAGTTCTTACCAAATGTCCCAGCAAACAGTTATAAGAATAAGTAAAAATGCTGAATAGATTCACTGAAACTTAAACTATATACTAGCCTTTAACTCAAGTTTTCAAATGCATTAGTTAAACATCCATTTTTTCAGTCCTCAGACAGCCTTGATTACAAATTGAGGAAGTTGTTTTGATGGGATTGCCAGAATGGAAACCATTGAAAAAGTCTAATCTAACGTCAGCACATTTCCCCCCTAGCTTTTTTTTACTCATTAAAATCCCGAGACACATGGTTGTGAATACTAATGCAAAATATATGATCAACCCAATAGCAAATTGATCCAACCAATTTCAATCAATTCTGCCAAATTTTTGCCCCTGCTCCTTCCGTGGTCTCGAGTGTGCCATCGTGATGAGTTATATTTAGATGTTCATTTTTTCAAACTCGCAAATTTTTCTTAACTAATGATCACAAGCCTACGGTTAGAATTTTTGTGTGTGTGCGTAGGATCAAATTTGCGCTCGGCAACCAATGGCATAATCAATTGTGCTTTTGCATTGACTGACAATATTATTATTTATATCATAAATATTCCTGTTGATGTCATTTCAGTTGACGAAGTATTGCGCATGTTAATTTTCATCTTCATAATTTGGAAGAGACAGCGACCAAATACTGATTGTGCCCCATAGGGCGGAATCCCATCTTCAAAGAAAAAAAACAAGGTCTTCCCTGGGGCTTAATCAATCGTTTTCTTGTATTGACTTACAATGTTATTATTTATAATCCGATTCTTGTCACATCCCCTCGTTGGCTTCCCGCTATATAATATTGTATCATATCACCCCCGGGGCAATTTATTGGAACAATCTGTCAGGTGAGTTTTTATTCATAACATTATCCAACTTGGTAGGTTCTACTCTTCAGACGGGTAAAGACGCGAGGGGGTTCTCAATTCTCACTTTTGAAAGGAAATATTAATTTGCTTTTATTTGGTAGTTCCAAAGTAAGGCAGGTGTATTAACAACATAAAAATATTCAGATATTGACAAATTCTTTTATCAGCTCCAGGAAGATTGGCACTACCCGGTACTTAAAAGAAAATGGCATCTCCAAGTATGCATCAAAATATCATGGTCATGGAGTCCATTACTCAGGCTCAAATTGTCGTGAAATTAACGAGTATTAACAGTATGTAAATCACCAGAAATAAATCCTTTAATGATGATGAATATGTTTGGTACAAAGTGTTTATCCCTGTTAAGTCTGGAATTGATCTCATAAGCACACCGACTGATTCATAATAGAACATTACGGAAATCCAACTGTCTCGGAAGTGTGAACAGTGATTCTAGATCATTAAAAAACCACGTATCACCAATTGAATCTCAAGTTGATGGGCAAGATGCATCTAATGTGTAAATATTAAAACTCCTGTGTACTGTATAGTGCATATTTTCATGAGGTTTAATTTTGTACTTTTCATGAGCAAGAAGTGCAGCATGAATATAAAAGCCGGCAAAAATAATTTTCAATTCACAAGGAATCAAGTGTAGCAGACTGAGACCGTAAAACACTGCATAAATGTTCTGTTTGGTAAAAATCGCAAAAAAATTAACCTGTAAAATATTCTGCTATTCTCAAAGCAATAACCTCGGATGACTTTCAAATTTATCTCCACAATCATTGACTGATTCTTAATAGAACATATGGAAATACAGCTGCTCCCCGCAGCGAGAATAGTGATTCTAGATCGTTTCTTAAAAATCGTTTCAGCAATTGAATGCCGTATTACGAGGCAATATTGGACAGATGTAGAACTATTAACTCCTCCGTATTGTCAAATTGGGATGATAGTGAAACAGCTCTGTGGTTTACACCATAATCAGGTTGGGAAAAAAGGAAAGGCCCTGCAGTTATTGCTGACATTTTGGCATCGTATGTAGTCTAATACCAAGCAGACTTTGGTTTCCCTAGCTAGTAATTCATTAGTTGATGAGCAGATTGATCAGTAATGATGGAACTGTCATTTTCATTAACCAATGTGAACATTATCCTCCCACAGTGTTCATGTAAGCACAGGCGATTCCACGGGGGTGTTGTCCTTTAGAAGCATAGAGAGGGAGTGACTGTGAGCTTTTAAATAAGAAAATGGAGCCAGAAAGTTCATTAAAGAGATCAATGTGAATAAAAGAAAATAGTGGATAATATTCCATCTGGGAAGGGTGGGAGTTGCCCACTACCTAAGGGCAATTTGAAAGTGATGGCGGTGGATTGCAGCTATGCAGAAAGCCACTTCCTATTTCTAGAGTCTGTGCATACCCTAAAAATGGAATGGAGCTGTCCATGTCCTTCCTGAGGCTGTTTTGAAAGATTGTGTTACTGAAGAGAAGTTTATCAAAATAGGATCTCTCTGCCTGGTATGGCCTGACGTCAGATTTATTATGAAAATGGTCCAGCAAACCTACAACCATAAAAAACAACAGAGAAATATATAGGAGAGCCTAGGCCCCTATTCTTTACAAATATAGCAAATTTAAGGTAGGGATTTCAGTATCCTGTGGCAATGGGACAAAATTGCACAGTGGGTCCTAGCTAACTTTTTGACCCGAAGTGCTTTCATATTGCAAAGATGTTTCACTTTCATCTTAACTTACAATTGTGTATTTTTATCGCCATAACACAACAGTAGGGGGAAGTAATCTTTTGGCCCAAGCTTTGCAACAGATGAGACCATGGTATTAGCCTTAATGGAAAACATCCTGACTGAAACAGTACTTGAAGACCGCTCAAGGTTAACTACCATATTTGCAGATCTTATGAACTACTAGGCGTGTTCCGCCGAAGGGCTCTAAACTTAAAGTTTACCACGTAGTTTTAAAATTTTTTCGAAGTTTAACTTTAGTTTTAGTTGCCCGTCGAACGCACGCGTGGTTTAGTACACTTACAGATTTACTTGAAGTTTTAAAGCCATAAGATTTCTTATGGTTTAGTCGTGGTTAGCACACTACCCCCTGTTGAGCGTCCTAAGCTGTCATAAGTTTACGAGCCGTGTGGACAATGCTTATTCACAAGCTCTAAGTTTAGCGTGACCCTCGCGGTCGCGAATCATCCCGGCACCATTTTAATTCTCATAGCGACGGCCTATACATGTGTGTCTAGTAAAACTCGACTGGTAGTTTAATATAAATTTTTAATTACATTTGATAATAATAATCGTGCACTGACCGTACAAATCTGACGAAGCATAAATAGGCCTACATACATTATAGTGACTCGACCGTTTCGTGAGTCTATAGGCAAGCTACAGCGTCCCATTTGAGGAAGGTGGGAAATATTTTAAATTAATCCCCATCCATGTTCAATCGGCTCATGGCCAGTTAATGTGGCCTGCCATTTTGTGCAAGTGAGACGATGCACGTGGGCAAAAAAACCCGACAGCAGTTACGTACGATTCTCCCAATTGTTAAGATCACAATCAGGTAACTAATTTGAGTTTTTAGCCAATCGCTTGACTCGGCAATAGCAACGAAATTCGATAGAAAGCGCGATGTAAGTGGTTGAATTTTGTGAGAACCTTGTTTTACTATGCATATTATAAGGCCAGATGACAGTGATTGAACAAGTCATGAAGTCACCAAAGTGGCGATTTTAACTAACCGAATATTTTCCGGCGCGACATACCACCAATTATATATTCAAACAGGATTTTTAAACGTTTTACATACACAAAAATGGATATATGTAGAAAACCAGGGGATGCGTTAATAACTCTCTTGATTTGGGTGTCACCGCACCCTATAATAGATAAATGTCCTGCTCTAGCTGCTTTCGAACAGCTTCGAAGGGCCGATGCCCGGTTTGTTCGATGCAACCTAAATAAAACTCAGGAAAACCGACTCTAACTTTTAATCGGAAACTACATTTTCGTTATGATGTGAGTAGACCCATTTGAAAACGTTCATCACGGTAGAAGTTCCTAGTTTTCCGCCTACCATATCGCATGATTTTCTGTTTCGGCGGGGTATTTTTGTGAGCTCGGGCATGGTCCAAAAACCGGTATTAAGCGCGCTATATCTTCCGGTTCTTAATCAACGAGTCGGCAATATACTCGTGATTACTTTTCAGTTGTCGATGATAAGACAACCCGTGTGGACGCCTGTCGAAGTTAAAGGTTAAATTGTATTATGCGATGTTAGGTTATCATCGATGATTACGCTCCGTCTGAACAGGACTAAATCTTTCTTCTTGTTGGGTGTCCTTTTATTATGCCATTTAACATGATGAATGAAGGTAATTGATGGGCTGACAGTGGATGAATGTAATTGAACTATTGACTGGCTGACAGTGGATTCTCAAAGTAAGAGTGGGAGTTAAATCGTCTATGTTTAAATATGTGTGATCCTTTAAATGTTTATCTGGATGTGAATGCAGCTTGCTTTGGATTTGGTTTGGGCATTGGACTTCTGTTATGTCTGTTTCAGGATTTTAAATATTTTTCTTCTTGAACTAGGGTAACTTCAATTTGAAATTATACTACGATTGTAATATTTTTACAGTTGTTGGGAGGGGGCTCACTTTTAAAACAAAGTTTACTAGTTTGTTTGTGTTCTTCTAATTGTTTGTGTTTCATCTAAACAACCTGTGGCATTATTCACGGGACCTTTAACTTTACAGAGAGGGCAAGCATTTTGTTAGTATGTTGCGGTTTACCCGTGCAACCTTGTCCTTCTTTTTGGGCTAAGTGATTGCATTGGTCCGATGAGGTTATGCAAAGGATCATTAAAGGTTTCCAAAGATTGCCTAATATTCATTTTGGAATAATTTAAGGATTGGGTTTATAGCGTGATGGTCACTAGTGACCACTTGCCTCGGCTTGGCTCTCTTCATGTTTTGAGCTTACGGTGATATATTGAGCTTTTTTTTTTAAATATGGCGCTAATCCCAATATTTCATGGCTTAGAACTTTAACTTATTATTTGTCACAAAACAGAAAATTTATAAGCACTATCAACACCATTTTGTAACATCAAGAGAAGAAATGTTTCCTTCAAGGTTAGCATATGACTTAACATCCTGATTCCTATCCATTCCTGATTGACTTTTTGTATGATATATAGTTCCCAATAAAAATAGACTACTATATAATTTGTATGCCCCTTTAAGCTTGTTACCAGTTTCTGATTGGCCATTTCATCATATAACCTCATGAATAGCCAATCATATCGACTGGTAGCCCCAGGGGATTAATTTGCTATAAATGAAGAAACCACAGCAAGGTCTGAATAAGAGGTGTGGTTGAAATAATTAACCTATTTAACCAGGTGAACTAATTTCAAGTATAGCCATGATGGGTCTATAAAACAATGGTCGTAGTTACACCCACTCACCGCGTCCTTTTAAAATTCATCCCTGTTGAGACATTGCATGATTGTTGGCCATGTGGTTTAGTGGTGTGGCATACCTAGACAGATTCCGGTTTGGTGGGTTGCACTGATTCACATTAACCTAACCACTAAGTGAAGTGGTTGCTGACGGTGGGTGACGGCTGCCATGTTGAGGCATTGTGATGTAAAAAAATGATCATTTCGGGGAACAGTTTTAATTACGCTTAATCTGTTTACCAAACTGGTACCCTTTCATTATTGTTTTGTTCTTGTGTTCAATGCTATTTGCATTTTGTAGAACCCTGAACCTACTCCGGCTTCACGAAAAATAAGCAAAAGTAGTACTTCCACCCAGGACTTCCACCTCTTCTTGTATGCTTTCCTCCCACCAATTTCCTTCTTCCTTCCTTAAAATAATAGAGCTTTATCATTTGAACATTCCATAACTGCTCACAGGCATAGTGATATTGGCCCTTTGGTATGAGAGGCCCTTGCAGCATGCTTGCAACCCTACAACCATTTCTCTTAGGGGTGCACTTTAGTAGGATTTTGAAACAATCATTTCTGAGATTAGTGTGCATGTAATTAATTTGAGGTTTACAATTAGCAGTACATATTTTATGTAGCCCAGGTAGTGTGCTTTTTAATAGTCACGGATAATCCTCAGATTTGAAGCAGGAGTGGCGTCTCCCTTGATAACTAAAGTGGCAAGATTGAATACCGTGTCCATATAGTCAATGATGGGCCTATTAGTATCTAGTACTTGTGCAACATTTTTCAAGTTAAGGATACTTGTTAGCAAGATGGATGCCTGTGTATGGAATGTTGGAATTCTAAATTGTTTACAGATCATTCAAATGAAAGAACTACATCCTTCATGTATCAGGAACATGTCTCACTTATAGCTTCTAAAGGTATCCATTGAGACGCTGTTACATAACATCTAAACAGATGCACACACTCTGCCAGTTGACGAATGCACTAGATGAAGCAGTGGGGGGGGGGAAAACGAGCCTTGTTGTCTGGACCTAAACAAAACTATATAAGGGAGTATCAGGAAGTCTCATCGCTATTGTGCCTAATACGTGGAACACTTAGTTTCATACAAACAAAATGAGGTGTGAAAATCAGACCTTCAGTTGTCAAATCAACGGGGATGGTTTTTAATAGGGTGAGTGTAAGTGGGAGAGAGTTAAGAGAGATTTACAATAAGGCCCAGAGGTTGAGTTACGATAAGGCCCAAGGGCGAGTTACGATAAGGCCCAAGGGCGAGTTACGATAAGGTCCAGTGGGAGTTACATAAGGCCCAGTGGCGAGTTACAATAAGGCCCAGCGGCGAGTTACGATAAGATAAGACCATTCAGGACGCGGGGTACTCCCCATCCTACTATATCACGGACTGACAATAAGGCTGCGGAGGCGAGAGTTAAATAAGGCCTAGTGGCTGAGTACGATAAGGACTTCAAAGGTTGAGTTTTTTTTTTCTAAGACTAGCGGGAGAGTTAACAATAAGGACCAGCGGAGAGTTACGATAAGGACTAGCGAAGAGTTACGACAAGGACCAGCGGAGAGTTGAAGCGTTCGAGGGAGAGGAGAGTCGTTGAGAGTTACGATTAAGGACTGCTGGCGAGATGCGAGTTACGAGAAGGGACTGACGGCGAGTTACGATAAGACTTAGCCGCGAGTTAAGTTACAAAAATAAGGCCTAGGGGTGAGTTGGATAAGGAATATGGGCGAGTACGATTTAAGGCCTATGGGCGGAGTTACGATAAGGCCTATGAGTGAGTTATGATAAGGCTATGGGCAATTACCAAAAGGCCTATGGGCGATTTTACAATTGAATTATAATAATCGGTTTTATATAGGCCTAGAGGTTTATCACCGTAAAACAGGCTCAAAGGGACAGTTATGATGGCCTATTATTATAATTTACGTCGCCCCATCAGGAAACAAGACTTCAAACTGCAAAAAAACCACTTTTGGAAAAAAAAGTTTTTCAAGATAAATAGAAAGCAAGCACTGTGATGTTCAACCAGTGAAGAATTTAACACGCATAAAAAACCTTTTTGTCGCCATCCATGTAAAATTATGTTCGTTGATGTGAAATATCTACATTTTACCGTAATAAGACGGTAGACTGCAAAAAATGTGAGGGGATTATTTAAATTCCTCAGCTATTTGATATGACATACATTGTAAAGCCATGAGCCCAAGACTGGTCTTAGTTCCAACTGTGCGGAAGTGAAATCACAACTACGTATCATACGTGCCTTTGTTAGTACTTTGGTATTGAGAATAAAGCACAGGATTCAAAGAAGGTGCAAGGGTATATGTAATTATGCCATTTC
>JAMKCH010060562.1:0-22152 GCA_023653785.1 Ophioderma brevispina
GAAGACAATGACGTTGAACTTCTGCAGTGCCCCTAGTTTATCGAGTGATTATTCATTTGATTCACAGGTTTATAAAGTGAGAAACGTACGATTTTTTTCAAAGAGCAACATTTTCCGGATCAACCTTTTAAGGGGAAATCTCTTCGGCAAAAATCTTTAGGAAAGATTTTTCCTCTTTAGGAAATATTGCAGGGAACCACACCGGATTCCGCCAATTGAAAAAAAAAATCACTGTTTCTGTATCAGAGCGTATAGGATGTTTTTTTTTATCCGTGTATCACTTTCCCCTTACCTCTAGATAAAGGAGCGTTATCTCAGGAGCACCGAACGAACAACCTGACAGCGTAATCTGCGCCTGAAAGCCAACTTTTGTTTTAAACTTTATTTGGACCATTTAGGTAACGAATTTGAATTAGCAAAAGCAAAAAGTGCCAGTACCCTAAACCTCTCTCTCTAACACCCCCCGTCTCTCTCACTGTAAAACAAACGTGAGAGAGATCTTCCGAAGACACCACCGTTATCAGGGGAATAAAGTGATTAGTGCTGTCATTGCTGGGAGGGTATAAAAATAGACGTCTTAGCTCTTAGGAACATGTGTGAAAGTTGCCCGGTTAAATTGTTTTGATAATGATTTCTTTTGATTTCGCGTCGGAAGAGCCACAGTGAAAAATTCAAGGACGCTAATCAAAGACTGCTAAGTATAGCTAGTATGGCATATTCAGTCCAGAACATTTTGATCACGAACGAGTTGCCAATATCTGAAGTTCTTAAAACCAGACATCACGGTGTGCTTTTAAATACAGCTACCACGGCTGCCTGAGACCCCTGCATATTACTTCCCATCTTTTTAAGAAGAAAAAGGTAGGTCTTGGCGTTTATGGGAAATGAAATTTAACACCAGCAAGACATATTTGCTCTTTTGGGACTGGGGTCTTGAACAGGGACACAATCGTGGAACGCGATTTCAGTAAGGGTATATTTTATTATGTCTGATACTTTTTCATGCCATTGTGTCCCTGTAACAGCCGGTTAACAGGTGTTTCATAGCCGTTGAACTATATCATTTTGGAACAATAAAAAACCCGGTCCAACCGGAATTAACCGGACGTTAACCTGCGGCGGCGAGCAACCCGTGGTTGAGCTTTGAGGTACACTTCTACTTACCATTAACCCAGCGGGTTGTTTGAATTCAATCCCACACTGCGTTGCAAGTATGCCGTATACTGTGCTACACTTAATACATGTCAGTACTTAGGGATAAAAAGTGGTTCAAGAATTATAAAAAACTATAACATTCATGATCGTGCCAAAAAATTCCTTAAGTACTAGCACCTTGTGGGCTAAAATTAAGGAGTGTAAAAAGTCACGCTTTTTTATGTCAAGTAATCAAATTTTTATGGCTCACATTACCTTATTGGAAGTAAAATGACCTAAACCGTTGCATTGTGGGATGGTCTCCATACACTTCTGCTATGACAAATCAGGGGTTCAGACAGAAGCAGAATTACAACATCCTTAGAGCAGTTTTGTCTCTCTCCTGTCACCACATGCGGCGGGATTGCCCCGCCAGACATCATCTTATAACATTAATTTCGCTTTATTCAAATATTGGTACCTCGTTCGTTTGTAATCAAATTGGATCAATGCTTGGGCTTTCCTCTCTATGATGTGATTTCCTTTATATCGTATTCACGTGGCTTAACAGGCGGGGGTCTCAGGGGGTGGGGGGGTTGCCCCCCCGACGACTTTGGCCGTTTTAGCCCTCTTACCGGGAAAATTTGGGCCTTTTGAAAACCGCCCCCCCCCCCAAAAAAAAGAGGGAAATTTCCCAAGACTGGTAATTTGCCCCCTCAGAGAGGGCAGGCCTGATACGCCACTGATCGTATTCTACTTTTTGCTCTTACTATTGTGAAGTGTATAACTAATTATAACTTGTTAGTTTCAGCATAATTATCTCCTTCATATTTAATGTAGATCTTTACCAATGACAATTATTCCAATTGTTTTTGTCTGTGAAATTTCAAATATGGCATGATATTCTCACTGGCAAAATCTAATTCTCTTCGTCGGCAAATATTTGTGCTACTAAACATATAGTGTGGATTTGGTACTTAAAATAATAGTGTACGATATAATTAAAATGGAATCAATATATGTTGTTTTTTTTGTCTTGACTTATGTTTGATGAGAAATTTGATCAGTATATCAAGTATTGAGTTGTTATTATCCTACTTATATACAGACATTCATGAACCTCTTCTGATACGTAAGTTGCTGAGTTGGTTTTTTTTTCAGGACTAGATAGCGTGACTCATATATATACGTAGTTTCCTGTAGGTTGTCACGAAGCTTCTTTATTTTGAAATAAAAGGATCTGGCGAAACCTATCGGCAAGATCTTTTGCATATTCATGGGTAGTTAGTGATCGTTCCACTCTGGGAAATGTTGAAAGTGGCCTTACTACAAGAGTAAAGGTTGCGTTAACATATGTAGTATTCTGGTTGCTATGGTACTCTACTCTGGTCTAATTAGCAAGGAGCGTGGGCCTGTAAGCTTCCTTGTATACTGCTCTTATCTCCAGGTGACCTACGTTCCGCCTTCTCAGCACGTAGAGCCCCGGATATCAAGGTGCATGAGGCCCAGACCGACAATCGATCGACGAGACTAGTGTCAATTATGTAGCTGGCACAATCCTTCTTATAATAAACCTATTCAATAGCCAGCTATTTTGGTGGACAAGATAAACGCATTCCATTACTACAAACTTCACCTGTTCAATTATCCCTGGTGCAATCGCTAAACATGGATTGATTGACAGGTGAATGTATTGTAGTCCTGGAATGTATGTATGCATCTTGTCCACTAACATGGCTGGTGGCTGACTTCATATTTGAATGCGGTCTTTCAACGGCTGCTTTGTTACAACCCGGATCTTTGAAAAGTTAACGTTTCTTTGAACTTTCCTCCCCCCGAAGCAAAAACCTTCTTTCAACCAAAAATATGTGGAATTTTAACATCTGTCTGAATTACGTTTAATAAAACGATTCGTTTATTTCCAAGATAAAAGGTTTGCTATCTAACTTAAAGGCCGACTCAGATATTTCCTGAGAGGGCGCCCTCATTTCCACAAAAAAATCGTGTTTTTGCCTGTACATAATGCTGTCCATATATTAATCACTGTGTGAAATTGCTAAGCTTAAATCGAATTCCTTCATATAGAAATTTTTTTTTAAACTTTGTTATAAATTCCGGATCCGAAATTTTTTGTTATACAACAGTATCCTATATGGTACGTAAATACTAACATAAATGTTAACTGCATCAAAACGAAATCCGATTCATCTCAAATAATCGATTGTGGCATTTTTATGTTACTATCTTTTATTTCTAGTTGACCATTTTTCGTTTATTGCACAAAAAATGATATTTCGAAATCTCTGAGTCAGACTTTAAGCTTAAAATCGCGCTAAAACATCCTCTGGCATAAGGCCACTTTTAAACACTGTGGTTTGCTCAGGTACCCTTTCTAAACACTTGTTTAAATATTATTATTATTATTATTATGATTATTGCCAGCATTTCTTAAGCGGGGCGATTGCAATTGAATCATATGCGCTGTAACAAAGTCACATTTAAATACCTTAATTAACTTTTAATATAGTACAATCGTACAATACAACAAACACAAAATTGAATATACAAACTCTAAAAATCAACATTTTATAAAATATCAATTTGATACCAGGGCAACATGAATAAAACCACTCATTCAGATGGGAAAGGTGAGTTTTCGGCCTTTTTAAATTGCATTAACTGTGGACAACGAACGAATAAAGATGGGAGAGAGTTCTCAAAGGCTGCGGACCGCCACACAGACCAAAATGCTTTGTCACCAATTGATCTAAAGGTTCGAGAAACGCTAATAAAATTGGCATTCTCGAGCGCAGACCATGCCTTCCAGAGGTATACCTGATAAAAAGATCGGCCGGGTAACAGGGATAAGGTGATTCATTTCCCGTAAAAGTCAGGAAGAAGCACCTAAGTAACCTCCTTTCATTTACAGGTAACGAATGAAGCTCTCTCCGCAAGGTGGCAGAAGGATGGAATCTAATTGCACTTGAAAATAATCCTGGCAGCCTTGTTTTGAAGTGTTAGTAACTTTCTTACTTCTTACTCTCTGTCTGATATACCAGACAAAAGTGAGTTTGCATAGCCTAAACGGGACAAATAAGCGAACGGAATAAATGATGGCAGCTTTCAGCAGTGATGAACCGACGAATTCTGTATATTTTCCTGAGATGATAGTTTACTGTTTTAACAATAGAGTTCACATGAGCCTTCATAGACTAGTTTAATTCGAAAACAACCCCAAATTTTCGTATTTTGGATGATGACAAGTCTAATACACCAATTTGAAAGAGAAACAATCCCAACTTCAACAATTGTAAGGCGATGCTGCTTGCAAGAAACAACTCTGTTTTTGCTATTGTTTTTTATTTTGTTTTAGCTTCATCATGTTTCTTGTCATCCATTCATGAATATCATTTATACATGAATGACAATCTCGTTAAGCTAATTCGGCAGAACCCTCTGTTTTTGGATCGAAATCCAAATAAGTTGGATACATCAGCGTATATGTGAAAGTTGATACCATGCTTTCGAATGATGTTACCAATGCTAATTGTATATAACACAAAGAAAGTGGTCCAAGGACCGTTCCTTGAGGTACAGTGCACCAAATATAAGCTCAAACTTATCAAAGACCATCAGCCGCCTTCGACAACAGACAGATCACCACCAACAGAAACGCGAAAGTACTGATCACGGAGATACGATGAGATCCACTTAAGCGCCAAACCAGTGATATTTAAAATGGACGACAACGATCAAGAAGAATTTGATTGATCTACAGTGTCGAAGGCAGCTGAAAGATCCAGTATCTACAAAAACGCATTCCCTTTATCATATCAGTCATAATATCATTATTCTTTACACGAATTAAAGCTGTTTCTGTGCGTGTTTGAGCCTATAGGCCGAGCTTGGAATCCTCATGAGACCATGAGTGCACAGATATTTTGTAACGGGCGGCGTGCAAGTTTTCCATATTTTTGAATGTCCTAATATTAGAAACAGGACATATTTTGCAACAAATTTTATCACGAGTAGACTTCTTTAGAACAGAACAAACTATTCTTCACGAAGTTGGAAGGAAACTCGCCACTACTGAACGATTTGTTTACAAGAATTTTCAAAACCTTACACATGATACTAACATTCTCTTTAAATATCAGGTTTTTAAAAATCCTACCTTGCTGTGTAAGAGCCCGAGCTTTCCGAGCATTTCCGAATAAATTGCCGTGTGTGTAGAAGAGTTTGGATGGGCCCCTGGTTGATTCGTGCTTGCTGCAATTCCATTTTGGTGTCGTTTTTCATTTGTATCTTTTTTTTACTGACACCAAAATTGGAAAGTTCTAATGGGGGGGTGGGTGGGGGATCATGGCGGCGCCAGGGGGAGGCAATGGGGGTAATTCCCCCCCACCCCCCCCATTTTTTTTTCTTTTGCCCCCCCCCCGGTTCCGAAAGAAAAATGAAGGATTTTGGGGGGGGAAAATTCAGTGATTTGGGCCCAAAACCAGCGATTTTGGGCCAAAATTGGTGAAAAAATTTCCAAATTTTTCATTATTTTCCCCCCCCCGAATTTCACTTTGCCCCCCCCCCCAGATTTCACTTTGCCCCCCCCGTTTGCCCCCCCCGCCAGAAAAGAGGTCTGTGGCGCCGCACTGTGGGGGATTGAGAACAAAACTGAAAATCTCTCATGTTGCCACTTTCACTTACATTTTCTGCAGGTGGATAGAAGAAGATCATCATAGGTGTCATGCCGCATCTGGCTTCTACGTTCTCCTTTTAGTTCAGCTATAATAGTCTCGTCAGATGGTGGAGGCTATGGTACGGATTTGGAAGTTTTCTCTGCTACTCGAGAAAAAGGTTTAAAGTCTATTCGCCAGGTAAAAGAACATGACAAAACGAAAAGCGAAACAAACCAAACAAACGAACAACAATCAAAAACCTAGAATGGCCAAACTTGCGTATCTTTTCAGAAGTATAATATATATTCTTTTCGTTACATTCCGTAGACAATTACTGAAATTAGGTCTATGATAACAGAATTATAATGCATGTTTTCTCTATAATCTTGCTAAGTACCCTTTATCTCTTGGATGTATGTACAACCTCGTTTGCGGCATTGTGCCCAGAGGTTGATGACCAAAATGTCTTCTTCGGACAGACGACCCGACGACCTGCCTGAAGGAAGCATATTGATAATGGAGATTGGCAAGGATTTTTAACACTGCCTGGGAAAGTAAGTGTCCCGTAATTTTTTTAAATCTTTTGTTTAAAGGTGCAACTGAGAGATTTCAAATGACAAGGTGTTCCCCAAAAATATTAACATTCTGATTTGTAACTGGTGTAAAGCTTATTAAAAAATACTCACGCCCACCTAAGGATTAATAAGCCGAGAACTGTTTCTTTGGTACAAAAATTGTGAAATTTCTAATTTCGTATGGGAGCAATATGAATTCGGCGATGTTTTCTAATTGAAATATAAGCTATACAATCGCCTTTTTGTTTTCATTTTGTTATTCTGTAACCAAATAAAAGGTAGGGAAGTGTCTTTTGAGCGTCTAATCTATATGACCAAATACAATATCAAGACAATATGGCTGAATTGAAATCACAAAGGTGATATTGTAATAAGCGTGACTAAATGCTTATTATAATGTTAAAATGTTTTTAAACATGTTGGTTAAAAAAACCAATATAAGAAGAGCCATTGGCATTCTTCAGAGTTAGATATCGTTGCAGATGAGGTTGTCGGTCATTATGAATTTACAAAAGGTAATTTCGTAATGACTTACTAATTTTTATTATTACTATATTATGTTGAAAATATTTAGCCAATGTAAGAAAAACCAATACGTTCTACAGATTGAGATGTCGTCCGCAATGAGACTGGCAGTGTATTCTGAATAGTGCACCAAAGGTTAAATCTTTATATGGTCCGATTCTTTAAAATTGGGCTCAAGTTGTTCATCTTTCTTCAAAGACTGCAAAAAATATTTTTGTCCTGTTAAATACTTCTAAATTCAGGATCAATAGATCCATGGCATGACCTTGTTTGTCATTTATCTCCTCAATAACCAAATATCAAAAGAGGCCAACTCCTTTTGGTTGCCATCCGTGTGGAAATCGAGGCAGTTAAGGTTTAACCTTTGGTAATTCCATTGTCTTGCCACATTTTGATCACTGCTCACTGTCTGGTCAAACTGCAACTAATACCTTTAATTCAATTTCAAATTCTTAATATAGATTAGCACGTATAAATTTATAAGCTGACAGCAGAACTCCTTTTAAAGATACGATGAGTACACTGCAGTGGAACCAAACTTATGATAGGGTATATAATCAATGTTAATGCTTATTTTCAATGTGTTAAGGTCTTGGGCCCCAGATAAGGGTAACCAGGAAGTCAAACCACCAACTTTTGGATGAACAACCTGACTTAACTGCCGGTAACGTACTTTCAAACCGTCCACATGCGAGAAACCAAATATGGAACAGCCTTCCTGCAGATCTCCGCTGGACTACTACAATGAGTCTTTCACAGCTTAAAGCATCAACATTTGTAAATCCGACTTAAGCATGCTGATTTGTCCAAACCAAGAATGGACAAGACCAAGTTTTGCCAAGTGCATAACATGCGTTGGTGTAGGACAAAGTCCTTTATTTCATTCATAACAGGTTCTCCAAACACCCATAGTTTTCAATATGGCCTGCCTTTGAGAACCGTAACATTTCAACCCATGGGTTCACTTTGGAGACGCTTCCCTATTACATTTGTAAACCCTCCACAGATGAGCCACCTGTAAAGCCAACATGCAATGTCTGTAAAGCCCACATATTCAATTTTAGTATGACAAAGCCCCTATGTAAATAATTAAAATTCTTATGATTGCATGCCTGGCATGAAGACAGTTTCCTCCTCTGGCCAAATTTTTTACAACCAAAAAATGAAATTACTACAAAGCCCAAATTAATACATCATATATACTATATCATAGAACCATTGTACCAAATTAGGCTGACATTACTATAATTGGATAATATTAACCATTTACTGGCATACTCGCCATCAGTCTAGGGATCAGTTAGCATATTGGATTAAAGTGGTGAATCAAACAGTTAAAGGCTCCTAAAGTCCACTACCTCAAGAACTGCCCTAAAAAACAATTGTTTGAATGTTAACATAAACTGTTGAACCTGAAGTCTTTACTCTCAAGCTCCGCAGGGCATCCAATATCTAGATAATTGCAATATTAAATAATTGAATTAATGCAATAGCCTGCGACTGAGTGCAAGAAAATCTGCAAGTTAAATACCTCTAGGATTGCCTGAACTAAGATTAAAATGAAAAATACCATAATATTTCTAATTGCCAGCTAACATTTTATAAATGCCGGGGGTGTAATTAATACATAGAGCTACACTGCAGAGCCTGAGTCAGTTACTCTGGCTCGCCTCACAATCCTGTTATCCGTAAAGATAAAATTGCCATATTAATTATGAACAAAATAAATGCCAAATACATGCATAGCTGCCTTTTGGCTAAGGAAATATGAAGATAAAACCTGTGCATTCTAACCCTCTACACAGGGAGAGGAGGGTGGAAACAATTTATTGACAAGTAACTAAACCATGACCTTCTCCTACGCAGATCTGAAGCTATGTGACGACGGATCGGAAAAACGCCAAAGCCCGGAGAAATGCCGACGGCCCATTGGTCAACGGAGCCGGAAGCCAAAATGACGTGAATGAATGGTGGCTGGGCGCATGCAAAGTAGCGAACAATGACCGAGACCAATGGCCATTTTACCCATTCTCTGCAGTGGACAAATAAATCCGTTTTCCCTCCGAATAAATCGTCATAAAACGTTATTGTCCAAGACAAAATGGGACAAGACAAAGGTTTGCCAATTGCATCACAACGTGCGTAGGACAAAGTCCTTGTATTCCTTCATACAGGTTCTCCAACACCATAGTTTTCCATATGGCCTGGCTTTGAGAACAGTACATTCAACACCATGGTTTTAACTTTTGGAGAAGCTTCCCCTATTTTTAAAAAAACAAAAAAAAGGTGTAAACCCATACCACAGAAGTGAGCCCACCGGTAAAGCCAACATGCAATGTCTGTAAAGCCATATATGCAATATTTTAGTATGACAATCCACATAATGTAAAATAATAAATTCTTATGATGCATGTGCCCTTGGCATGAGACAGTTTTTCCTCTTGCCAAATTTTCACCAAAATAATTGAAATTACTACAAGCCAAATTCATACATCATTATATACTATATCAGAAACCATTGTACCAATTTAGTCTAGACATTACTATATTGGATAATATTAACCATTTAACCTGGCTTACACGCATCAGTCTAGGGATCAAGTATCATATTGGATTAAAGTTGTAATCACACAGTTAAAGGGCTCCTAAAGTCAACTACGCCTCACCTGCCTAAAAACATTGTTGAATATTAACATAAACGTTGAACCTGAAGTCAGTTTACCTCTAAGCTCGCAGGCATCCAATATCAATATAAATTGCAATATTATAATTGAATTAATGCAATAGGCCGAGACTGAGTGCAAGACAATCTGAAGTTAAATACCTCTGGATTGCCTGAACTAGAATTAAATGAAAGTACCATTAATATTTGCTACTTGCCCACAATAACATTTGATAAATGTGTCATTAATCATGAGAGATAAACTGCTGAGCCTGAAGTCAGTTACTACTGGGCTTCGCTCACATCTGTTATCCGTAAGATAAAATTGCATATTAATGAATACCAAAATAATGCCAAATAAATGCAATGAGCTGCCTTTTGGCTAAGAATATGAAAGATAAAACTGGTGCCAACAAGTTTCTGAGCAGAAACTTGACAAACCCCCCACCCATTCCCCGAGGGGGTGGGGTGGAGCGAGACCAAGGCCATGTCAATTTTAAACTTTTACACAATCCTCTGTATAAACCAATTTACAAGATCAAACGTTGCCAAACCGTTTCTGAGCCAAACTTGTCTGAACTCATAGCATTGCAATTCCACATCAGACTTGAGAGCAAATGTATTCAGGTTTGAACTAAACACCTCTAGCCTGCAACAACACACCATTCGGCAATAGATGCACCAAATATCCTTTAAACCAACATCAATTTTTCCTCCTATACAATAACAGATTTTTAAACACATAATTTGCTTAACTCCTCCCCACATTTGATCAGCACAAATTACCAACTAACTTCATACTGGGAGGAAGTCCAAAACATTGACGTTTATTGATCAAGGAAGCCAAGGCTTTGGCAAATTGCAAAACCAAATGCGAAGATGGGCTGGTCCTTCAGTACAAGGTTTCTTAAAATGGCATTAATATGAAGTGAAAATGCCAAATTAACAGTGACAAATATAACCCGTGTTAAAAAACGAACCAAAACCAACGCTTTCATACAATTTCGAAATGCTTCCAATCATGCATAGAAATTAAAATCAACCTGTACATATTACATAACTCTACATGTTCAACCCAGACATAAGAAGCTATTTAAGGAAAACACTGGGGTAAAATATGTGCCCCTGATTAAGGCACAGAAACAGCATTTCCGGATTAAGAACATGCCAATTTTGAAAAAGCTAAAAAAATTAAAGCACCTCTGGAGATAGAACACAACGAAAAATTTAACCTCCAGATCGCAAATGCGCAAATGTGTGACTAGATCCTAGTCAACGAAACGATGGACACACGCACATTTTCAACAATGTTGTCAATTCCAACAGTTTTGCATACAATTGATAGCATAGGACCTTGAAACATATATAATATTACACCATAAGGCCTGAAGTGGCTTCATTTAGTGTCTAAAAATACAAGAAATTTTAAAGCCTAAAGCTTAGTGTCTACATGGTAAAATTCGACACACGACTCGCGCACGCCATTTCTACTTGAGACACTTGTGACACAAACAGCTGCTCTCAACTTGTACTTTTTGATCAACACGTGCTTCTTATCCAGTGACAAAAAACAGCCATTCATAAATCTGGTGACACTGCGATAGCCATTTATTTGCCGGCCCCTGTAGACCCATATATTTATTTGAAACATTTAAAATATCAAGCGTAATGTGTACCATAAACAAGTCAGACCATATTATGAAGCACGCCAAATATACCACAGTTTCCATGCAAGTGACACCACCTCATACTCTCAAATACAAGCACTGTATTTCTTGAGAGACAGTTACTAACACAAGTTACAAACTAAAACTAGCACTCCGAGGTGTTAAGTGGTATAAGGCCTTGTTACGTATTAACAAGCTATTAAGCCAGAAAAAACACACAAAAGCTTCATTATAAATATGAGTACCCAAAATTAGGTGAAAGCTAAAGTATACCAAAGGATTGAAACCACGCAAAATAACCCAATTTTTCAATTCTGGCATTCATATATACAAATAATCAATACCCCTTGAAAGAATTAAAGATAATCCCTTCACATATATTATAAGAAGCTGCAAATTCACTATTTCTAGAAGGAGACAATAGTCCCGATGTGAATTTTGCAGCATCGGCAAAAATTGAATCAAGCTTAAATGGTACCATAAACAAGGCAGACCATAGTTTAAGAATGCCGCCAACTATACGCAACAGCTTCTTCCATTCAAGTGACCACACCTCATAGCTCTCAATAACATCACACGTCTTTCATTGAGAGCTGTATCTACCACAAGTTACAAAAATAACTAGCACACCGAGGTGTTATTGGTATAAGGCCTTGTTTACTGATATACTCTCGAAGGCCATAAACCACCCAAAGCTGCATTATAAATAATGAGTAACCAAATTAGGTTATAGCTAAAGTCCACCATAGGATTGAAACCACCGACTTAACCCAATTTCACAATTCTTGCATGGCAATACAATAAATAAATTAACCCCTTAAGAATTAAAAGATAATCCATGGACCAGTATATTATGAGAAGCCATCAATTAAAAACATATTTCTAGAAGGATATATATGCCCGATGTGAATTTTTGCAGGCCTCGCAAAAACTGAATTTAATAAAAGACTTATTCAGAATGATGGCTATGCCAACCGAATGCTTTAACTAGTCATGTTCCCGTAAAGGCAACACAATAAGAACATTCGTCATCCAGCCAAACAAAGTCCGAAATATTGCCGAAGTGGATCAACTCCGCTGGTTCAACAGCTTTCTCTCTTCTCGCCAACAGGCGTGTCTGTTATGGCAGACACCTCACGGGGGAAATGTAACATCAGCGTACCACAGGGATCGGTTTGGGCCCGGACTATTCTTCTTTGTATATCAAGACATACAAGACACATTCCACCACTCTCAATCCCGCTTTATGTGCTGACGACAGCATCATCTATAGAAGAAAAAAAACCCAAGAAGATCAACCAAATTCTGCAAAAAGACCTGCAGACCCTGGCCAAGTGGACTGGGGATTGGCTGATGGAAGTCCAAACATCAAAAAATGTGCTTCCTTCAAATACAACACGCAGGTCGCCGAGTCCTCTTCCATACCCATCCTTGTCCAGCAGCTTGCTATTGTTGATCAGCACAGTATCTTGCATATAAAATAAAAAAAAATAAATAAAACTAAAAAAAAAAAAAAAATAAAAATAAGAAATAAAAAAAAAAAAATAAAAAATTTTTTATATTTTTATATATCAATTGCAAGTGATCTCCGCTGGCACACTCTGGTCACCACATCATCAAAAATCGAACAGCACCTTGGGCCGCCTACGCAGAACATTAACTCTTGTTCAAAAGAACGGTCAGAAGAAGGCCTATGAGTCCCTCATTCGTCTGCGCCTCGAATAAGCATCAAAGACTTGAACCCCACACACACAACTTAAGTGGACAAGCTCGAGCAAGCAGGAGCAGGAGCCACGATTTGTGTTTTTTGCTGATTATCGAAGGACGCCAGTGTTTCATCACTCATTCAACAATGGATGGGAGTCTCTTCATGTAAGACGCCTTCTGTCACAACAAGTAAATGTTCTTCAAAATCCCCAACACTTGTCACTATCCAGTTCCCAACATGTGTTGTTCCGCTACATCATTTTCAAGAATGATCATCAACTAGTACCCAGATCCCAACACACTACAGAACTCTACAAGTTTGCCTACTACCCAAGGTCCATCCGTGTTTGGAATAACCTTCCAGCGCAAGTGGTCACCATTTTCTTCTACTGCCTCGTCCTTGTAGAGAAGCATGCCCTACCAGCCATCAGAGCTATGCTTCCGTCCTCCGTCTTGCAGCATAAATTGAGTAAACCATCCTGCCCTCCGTATATAGTGCACAGTTTTGGTTCTGTTTTTGACTGTTTTGTTGAGATTTGCTTCCCGTTTTTTTGCATCGCATCTACTTTTACTTGCACCTTGTGGCTGGAGACGCCCATTTTCGCCTGTCATCCATTTAGCTCACGCGCTGCAATAGGATCAAACATACCAGTACCAAGTACATCAGATGAGTACTCAATGAACGTGTTCACTGAAGCCGTTGACATCCAAATTACGCAAATAAAAATGCAAATAACCAAAGGTGCGCCCGCAGGCGGACCCGTCTTTCTGCCACTGGTGTTTGAGCCCGAAAAAAAAAACAAAAAAAAAATACTCCAACATAAATGAAGCTGTTGGGGGGGGGGGATGTTTTTGGGTCGCCACACCTCCCCACTGTCAATCTTTTGCAATTGACATCATATGCCCGACACCCAATTTCTACTCCTGTTTGGAAAGAGGCAACGGGTGATACCCATTCACAGTGACAACACCATGGTGAAAGCGGAGCTCGAACTTTAACTTATAAATATGAGACGACCATTGATCTAACTGCCACCACATGTGCAAAAAGATCTGTAGAATATAATAAACACTGCATGAATCTAACCCTTTGCAATTAAGGGTTCAGTGACTTTCCCCATAGCTGGAATTCCTGAAAGGTATGTTGAATTATTGAAAGATTCACAAACAAGATGGGGGGGGTTGATGTTATCAGGGTAATTTACAATTTAGGCACTTTTAACTAGAAGCCGCAAACAATCCAATTATATTAAGGTAATTTAACAAAAAGGGACATTGCCCTTCAAAACCGCTACGTGCCACTTCTCGCCTCACGTGTGTTGTCTGCGTGAGTATTTTAAGTGAGAAAGTGTATGTGTGTGTGCGTATAAAGTTTGTGTCAGGTTGTCCCTTGCATGACGATTCATTGCTTTGGAAAGGTTTAGCATCCAATTATCTTCACTTATAGGCAACATGCTATACATGCATACAGAAACTTTCTCCTGAAAAAATCATCACTATTATCATATGTGAACGCGCCATCAAAAATGGCGGGGGTGCGCATTGCAAAAAGCTATGTACGAGGGGAATAAACAGATCAATGATGGCTATAACCATGAAATTCCAAAGCAAATAAATATAAGTTAAAGTGTGATCACATATGCCATATATGGTTCAAAAAGCAACAATGCCTTCAATTTGAATTTGGGAATGAACGGGATGCCTAGGATAAAACAAAAAAAAAGATAGCAACCGCAATCAACCCAATTTTTTGTTTACTTAGATCCGTTGACTTGGAGACAGTTCCTCATATCCCATAACACGTTTGACCAACTGAAAGTGCCACATGCAATTTTGTAAGGCCATAATGCAAATTTTTAGATGACACCCACATATGAAAAAATAAAAAATTAAAATTCATGGTTGCTTCCACTAAAAAAAGCCCACTGAAGGAACTTCACTATGAGCTAGCAAAATCTCAATTCCCTTGCACAGTTCAGTACTTTTCATACCAATGTAATACAAAAAACACACCCTGGTTTTTTTTGGGTAGGAATATGATACCCAGATTACCGAGGTCATTGAACTCAATTTATGTGCAAGTACAACCACTGACTGTATCCCTTGGTGGATGAAATATTGTAACTCAATAGTGCTTGTTGACCGAAGTCAACACAATGAGTTGATCAGAAAAAAGATAAACCCAACAATATATTAACTTAAGCCTGCCAAGTTATTTAAGCACCCAATATATCATGGGGGGGGGCAGATCCACCACCTGGTTTATGTGCAATTGACCGTATAGCATTACAGCCTACCACCATGACTAGCGGTAATTAAATAAGCCACAATGGCAGAAAGGGCCTATACGAGAGAAAGCAAACAACTAAGTGAATATGCCTCGATCCATTAAATGAGAATATAACGAGGAGAGTAAGATAATTATAAGCCCAATCCGAGTTGCACATAAATCGTTGTGCTCCGCACCATACGGCCTAATGACATGGTACAATTTTTTGTATTCGCAATCTATGACTATCAATATCATTGATACATTTAATTTGTAAGCTCTTCAGAAACACATAACATGCAGTCCCCACTTGTTTATGTGTATGTCATTATAGTAAAAATTTAACATAACACAACGCTGAGCCACTTCTTTTAGCCCAAGTGTAAAGTTCCCTGAACCCATAATGAATAAATTCCTAAGGGACGAAGCATAATTAATAACCACCGTTAAGAGTTAAATTCCCCAATGTTATAATGACTAGACCGATTGCACATAAAATTGAAGGGACTATACCTTGCCTCAGTTGTCAAGTTGTACCTGTATTAACCGCATTGTATTTCTGATGAAATCAATAAACAGCCTCACCTAAAAACTTGAATAGCTTCGATGTATCTTTAAACCTGAAAAAGAAGTCATCACATTATTCCACATGCGGTTGATCATCAAACAGACTACATTCACCCACAACTACAACTGTTCCTTTGACGCCTTTTTTCATTCGGCATTACAAGTTATTTTCTGGAGCTCGAGTCAACAACACAAAATTTCGCCAAGTTAAATACTGCATCGGTTGGAGAATCGACGGCTCCACTTTTGAGTTTGTTTTCACCAAATGTAGTTATACATATCACAAACTATTAGTTTTATTTGTACACAACCCGTCGAATGCTGGCCGTCCTACACAATATGAATGGCGTTTGAAATCGCTTTTTTTGTCGGGTCTTTTAATATGCACTGAACAGGTTTCAGATGGAAAATCACAACATCAAGCCGAATTATGACTTTAAACTTTATTTTCCACATTAGAGTTAAATTATTCTGACGCAACGTCTTTACCCGATCCTCAAGACACTAAAATCCGTGATTTTTCTGAAATATAGTTCCAAACTCCTTAACGACGATCCGGAAATTAACAGGCAAGGAATAGCTTGGTCTATCACATCGTCACGCCATACTCCCCTCAAACAAGAAACGGTAATATACGTCCAATGGATCATTTTGCTAATTCATTCTTACATCTTTCGAAACATTGATGGCGAATATACTAATATAACAATAACAAAGGAAGATAGGAACCAGTCCAGCCTTGCCAATATCTTACAGATCAATTCCATAAGAACTTTAATCATTCAGCCAAGGCCAATTTTCCCTTAGAAAAACAATTTAATTGAACAAGTACTAAACCATGACTTCTTCCTAACCATATCTGATGCTAATGATGACGAACGGATGGCCGTAAAACGCCAACGCCCGGGAGAAATGCCACGCCCATTGGTCAACGGAGCCGAAGCCAACATTACGTGAATTAATGGTGGCTGGGCTCTAATGCAAAGTATCGAAACAATGACCGAGACCAATGGGCCGTTTAACCCATCCTCTGCAGTTGACAAAATCGTTTTCCTCCGACATAAATCTTCATAAAGTTATTCTGCTTTCTGATATCTTGTAATTATCATTGATTTTTAGATTCACGCTGTATTCCGTATGTATATTGTATTTTGGCCATTGAATGTTTATATAGTATTATGCTAACAAGTACATGTCATTCTGTAATGCAGGGGACCTCCTGGAAATCGTGCTTGTGTAACTGTAAGGTGCTATCCGGCCTAAAAGAAAGCTTACATAAACAAAAAAAGATAAAGGCATTGACGAGTTTTGCTTATACTCCGTACCAACGTTGTAGTTAGTACAATCTATAAGCTGGTAACAAGACGAACAACTTGGTACCTTTTATAACAATCCAAGCATTTTTCATTTTTGGCCCCTGTATTTTGGATTATCCCCCTCCTGGATTCCGACCACACCACTTTAGAGGGCATCCCGTAAAAAAAAAACTTGTGTTATTAAGACATTAAGACATTTACAGAGAGAAGCGCCCTCAATTGTTTTCGATACCATTTTTTTTTTGCATTAGTGGATTCCTTACAATGTATTAGATCACACCTCAAGGGAATAAGCCGAATTACCCGCTGTCTTTATGGTAATAAGATTGCTGATTTACTAAGGTCCTGTCGTGCAAGACAGATATTCAAAGCATGGTTTCCATAGGGGCGCATTACGATAGAAGGCCAGTTCAAAAACAAAGGTTTGCGGTTTCTTTCGTGCGTGTTGTCCAATAAACCTCCAAACGTTCTCAGGGGTGATCTACAACCCATCAAGGGTGAATTTGAGAGAGATTGGTAGCCTCAAAAAATCTCCTCCTGTCACTTAACCTTCATGAAAGACAAATCCATTGAGAAATAATTGATCACAGGTCACTGGAATGCCCTCCAGATGACCACTATGTGGATGAGCATTATATATATGCTCAAACACGATTGAGCACGGCATCCTCAGCATTTTTAAGTCAGTCTTTATGATTCACGGAACAACGTGTCCGGTCCTTTTTTTTGAAGTGATTTGGGTTAAAATATTGAGTCCTGAACATGAGCACTTACTACTTTATACAAGTATTCTAAATGGATTTTAAAACAAAATCCATGACCCTTTTGGAATACACAACCATTCTCAGTGGCAATGACTCCGTAAAGGTTAACGCTTCAAATTGCTATTCTTATTTCATTACAGGGCAATACTGGGTATGCTGCTTTGGTAAACCCAGAAAAGATGGTTATCCTCCTGGTGTGATAAGAAGTATAGGCATGAGTTCGATTCACAATCGGAAGCGGTATCGATTTTTATTGTTAATACTAGGCTTGGTTTGGAGTTTGAGTACGTTTTGTTACTTTGTATTTTTGTTCTGAATAAATATAGTTACATTAGAATGAATGTTGTAAATTAGAATAATGCTGTAAATACTAAATTATACATGCTACTGTGTAAATATCTCTTGACAACTAACATGGTTTCATTTATCAGAGTAGCTTATATGCAATAGGTCCCCCTTCATTTCTTAGACAAGGGCAACGCCTGTCTGCATGCTTGTGCAAATGTGTTCCAGGGACCACGATTAATGCGGGTGTAGTCCATGCGAGGTGGTGTTACGGTTGATGTGATCCCATAAATTTCTCACTGGGTTTGTTAACATTGGAGATTAGCAGGCCAATAAATTCTTCCATCTTTAAGAAAGTTGTTCACAAACTTTTTGGCAGATGGAGGTTGTTGGCGTTATCATCCCTGGAAGATAAAGCCTGGTCCTATGGCAGCTGCGTAAGGGAGGATAACCTGAAAGCGAAGTTGCAATAGGAAAAGAAGTTTATAACTAAGTGTATTATTTAAACTTAGTCTTCCCTTTGGTGCTGACTCAACCCCAAACCGTGATGCTCCCACCGTTGAATCTTGTTTTTCAATGCCCTTGCAATATGTTTATTTTCTTAAAGGGGGATCACCCGATTTAAGGATATGAAGGTTTTTCATCTTGATAGATTGGCCTTCACCCCAAAAACCCCATTCTGTTAAAGTTTAGCTCCGATATTTCAATCAGTTTTTGAGGCGAGAGCTAAAAACGTGATAACCCCATTAGAGTATCGTGTAAGATTAATATTGGTCGGACCAAAAATGGAGGCACATTTTCGCTCATAATTTCCAAACCAAACATCCTTTGGCCTTCAAGATTTCACAGGGTAAAATCTCTTCTGCTACCCTAATATTGACCACTTCCGGCTTCTGGGGACGAGGTTGTTAGCCGAGCGGACCACATGGACCTTTAACCTGACGGCCTTGATTAATATTTTATAACAGTTACTGTACGGAGAACTCTTGGTCGAATTCACTTAAAGGTCCCCGGAAATGCGATGACTTAAACTACTCCAAATATTTACGGGGCATTCCATGCATCCAATAACAGGGCCACCAAAAACATTTACACTACCAGTGGCATCATTAGTGAAACTATTGATTTTCAGTTCAGTGCCTATGAATAGAGTCATACCAGTCACCTGGAAATTTTCTAGTACTCGCTTGAAAATCAATAGTCACTAATGATTTCATCACCAACCCCAACTATTGAATGTTTTCTCGCCCCCCTTGATAGAATTGACACAAACACCATCACTTCTTGCATTTACTGGGAACTTTAACATTTGTACATGTGTACGAAATGCTGCTGCACATATGCTGCTGAACTTCACGGATGGTATTCTGGAAGGGAGTCTAACTTTAGACCTGGGAATTAAACCAGGGATAGTCCTACAGAGTGGACTTTTTTTCCTTTCAAATACTTGAACGTCGAAATAAACCAAGTTAGAAAATATTCCTCATGCGTATGGCAATGTTCTTCTGGCCCAATCCTGAGGAATTTTCTCACCCATTACAGCAAAACCTTTAGAGTATGTTGAAAGGAAAAAAGGGACACTCTTTAGGACTAACCTGGTGTAAACCCAGGTTTAAAGTTATATCCCTTTGAGGAGCCAGCCCTGATTAATTCTATCTCCTGTATATAGGAAGACTACCAATCAATGACAAGTCGTGCTCGAGACCTAGCTGCAACAAACCAATACTGGTTACTAAACAACACTTGTGTGTGACAGCATTGCTAAAGAACTTGAAGAATACTTGGCAAACCCTGAAACCCATCCATTGACGGTATTGTTATTTACTGGCGGTTGTGGATACGTGAGTGGTATTCATGAGATAATTATATTCCATTTTTATAAACAAAATAGGGGCACGATTTGTTTAGGGCATTTGAAGAAAGTGGCTTTAAGTAAATTTCGAGATTGTTTAGCACGATGGACAATTGGTCATACTATATGACCCATAGTCATTTGCTTAGAGGTGAGCCAGGTCCCTCGGTGTATTCCTTGTGGATTGTGCTCTTTTCTGTTTGAAACTGTATTACTGAGTGCGTTTGATTATGCGCTTATTCGTTAGAAAATCTTTATAGTGTCCCAGATTGAAAACATATTTCAAGCTATTAGGGCCTATTCAGGTTATAATTCCTGAAGGGGCCGATTTATAAATTATTTTTACCTTTTTAAAAAAAAGGTTTGTGATTGGTATTTATTGTGACTGTATGTTTTAAAGATTTGATTTGTTTTAAAAACGTCATATAATGATAAAACGTAATGACACGATATAAACACAATTGGTTGAGTTGTTGTTAAATTTAATACTCACTCACGCACCACTACACTTAAGTAAACTTTTGGCTTTAAGAAGCGATTTTGCTGTTTATAGGTGATTATTCACGGCAGTCGCCAACGGTTGTATACTTTCAAATTGGCCCAAGTGGCCATGTTATTCTGTCCCTGACTAGTTGTTTGAATAGGGTTAAATGGTGCTCAAAGGTGTAGACCAATCTGATTGTTAAGTTTCTTCATTACGTTTTAATTGTGCAAAAACTAAAGAACTTTACTGAAACGTTGAGAAGCAAAACGAGGGACCGTGTGCAAGAAACTTCGTTGCACATGTGATGGGACAATTCGATTGTGATAAAATTTAAAAGGAATATACATTGCAATGTCTAATCAAATTCGCTGTAATTAGAAATACCAATACACGAATTGAATGCGTTATTCGGGCAAATCAACGTTGTTTTTTACGAAGGTATGTACTTATGGAATTGAATTATCAATGGTAAATAGAAAACCCCGTACCGTAGACACGTCCATTTCGCTGAAAACGAATTTTAAAAACAACTTGTGCATAGTTTGCGAAATAGTCCGGAAACCTAATAGCTGTAGTTGACTTTAATAAGTGCCAATTTTGATATATTCTTGCCATTAAATTGAATGTTTCATAGATAGATTAGATGGAAACTAAAATTTCTTGTTCGTGATGGAATAGGTCGCTCTCGGTGCTTGGATGGTTCCCGTCAGAACTGTATACATTCCACAGGCTTCATAATAACTTCATCACACATGGTTACATTCATTATGTTTTTCTCATATACCATTGATTTTAAAAGAAGTAGTTATGAATCAATTGATAGTGGAGAAGTTTGGACTGCCTGTTCACGTGTCATGAGCCGAAGGGGACCTCTGGCATAGTGTAGTGCTTGCTGGCTAATCGAAACCGTAAGAGCTACGAAAAATCTTGTATTGGCTTTAAATGCTGCATGTGTCAGAGGTTGTGTTTATGGAACAAATTTATGGGCAACAGTGAATATCAAGAAACTCCTGAGCAAATGGAGCAAAGATGGATCTGATCCCCAACATACCCGACACGTCAAACCTTTTCAATCGCTCAATTTCTTGAGTTTCCTTGTAAAGCTATTAACTAATTTTAAATGTGGTGATTTCGTTAATCCAAACACAAAACCAGTGTCTTACAGCACACCATTTTTGTTTATGTAAATGGTTTAACAGATATCGTGGGAAAAAAACAGTCAATGGATTGTGGTAGGGCCTATTTTTGGTAATTGGGGGGGCCTAAGTACTCGTATTCAATAGTCAGCCAGGTGGTGGACAGATAGACGCATTCCAGTACTACAATCATTCACCTGTCAACTAATCCCTGTGCAATCGCTAAACAGGATCGATTGACAGCTCAAGGAGAGAGAGTACACCCTGAGTCACCGTGAAGTGCCATTTTAAGACTATTTCTTAAATTAAAGAGCAATTTTGCTCTTCAAATATTTTTATCCCATTCAAATCGGACCATCGGTTCGAAAGTTATCGTCCAATTCTAGTTCTTCGCCGACTGATTCAATAAGCTTTCCTCAAAACAATAAAAAAACCAAAGAAATGTAGTGCGCAAATTTCTTTTTGTTTATGTTTCACCCAGCTTTTTTTATCATTTCCTTTTAAAATTCCGTTACTTCTTAATGGAACATAGCTAA
>JAMKCH010060563.1:0-12669 GCA_023653785.1 Ophioderma brevispina
ACTGTTCATCCTTGATTTACCCGAAAGTCCAAATGACTATAAAAAAATGTCAACATGTACAATCGGTGTGTTTCAGATGACAATGTTGCGCAACTTCAGCATCCTATCGAGTGAGCTACAGATCATGTACCAGCCCGAAGAAGTGAGTCAGTTCCTGGTAGACATGATCACCAATATGCCTAAGGACGGACTACCTCAGTCAATACTACAAGCCAAGCTACAGTGCATGTCTGGCACTATTAACAGTGACCTTTTCAAACACCAATGTAAGTAGTGGGATGTCGGTGGATTTGGGTTAAGGGGGTTTGATTTGTTGATTTGTAGTGGATTTTGTGATTGTTTCTTCTCTTGATCTCAAGGGTAGACATCCCCTCACCTTTAGTATCAGATTTACCACATGTATGAATTTAGTTTCTTAAAGGTACTATCAGTGATCTGCCTGAAAAAGTCAAAATATTTGAAATTTGCAGGAATAGCTTAAAAGTGTAGGATAAGTCTGTAGAATTCTCATAAGTTATTTTCTCCGACTGAAAACTGATACAAAAGGAAGAAAACAGCAGTATTCAAAGATATGAATCTCCATTCCATGATGTGTTGTAGTAAGTGTCCGTACTGTCAGTAGTGACTAAAATATCAGATTTTATCCTTATAAGACTGCTTTTGGTCCTATCATTTGTAGGGTATGTTAGGACATCTATTCTTGTTACAGAGATGCAAAAATCTGATTTTGATTATTTTTCTGATTTATCAAATCACTGATAGTGCCTTTAAGTTTCTTCAAGGTAATCTTACACATCTACACAATGTCTGATTTACTGCAGAGGTTTTAAAGCTGTCTATATCTGTGAAGTAGATTAGCTTCTCAAAAATTTGTTTAGAATAAATCTGTAAAATGATGTCATTGCAGTTGCAGTAGAGTTCCTGTAGTTGCAGTTTGAATAGAAATTCTGTGCATATCCCAAAATACAGCTTATAGGTATAGCATGTTCCAAAAGTCACACTACTTTTTAAATGCTTTATACAGGGGTGTCCAACCTGCGGCCCGCGGGCCATTTGCGGCCCGCTAAGAGCTCTCATGCGGCCCGCGAGGTACTTCCCAGAAAAATTAAAATGCATAAATATATTAAATATTGTCATTCATAGTTCAATTTCCTCAATCTGAAACAAAACCTTTTAAACATTCTTGGAAAAAGAGTCCAATTTCATAAATCTGAAACCAAATTTTTCCCCAAATTGTGGGAAAAATAGTCCAATTTGCTTAAAATAAATCCAAAAATTTTCCAAATTTGCTAAAAAGGGAAAATTTGTATTAAATTCAACCCAAATCTGCATCCCTTGTATTGCTATGAGTCCCTTTTTTTGGCAAATATTGGCCTAGATATGGGTCCTACTTCAAGACATTTGTATTCACGTCAGAAGTCAAACTTCAGAGCCCTCATTACTTGTTTGCGGCCCGCAATAGTTGTGGATTCAACCAATGCGGCCCCTGCGTCAAAAAGGTTGGACACCGCTGGCTTTTTATCTTGAAATAGGTGGTGCACATTTTTGGGATACTTTGTACCATCATTCAGTAAGTGCCCAGCCTTTGATTTTGCCCTGCTCTTACACTGAGCAAAAGTACTTGGACAATGAGCCCCTAAGCAGTATTTTGAAAAAAGCACAAACTGTCAGTTGACTTGGGATGAATTTAGTATTCTGCCACCACATCCTTCAACATGCAGTTTATTCCGTTGAGGCTGCCAAATTCATAGGGTGGTGGCACAATACAAAATTCTTTCCGCTGACTTGAAATTAGTTGGGCTCCTGTAGAGGACGAGACGACATACTTAATGTCACCGGAAAAACGAATTCTTTTCAGAGATATTGTTATTACTTTTCGACAGTATCACGTAAAGTCTTACTAGAGCCATGTTTAGAACAGCTAAAGCATCACATCCAACAAAGAGAAGAGTACAAGATGTGTACAGATATCTTAGGAGATATCCTGGCATCGCTACATACCATTGGAAAGGTGAGTGGTTCCATCTTACTCTTCAATCTCTGCATTTGGTATTCCACTCCTTACTCTACAACCTGCTGTAGTATTTTGATCGTGTTCCACAGTTCAGTCATGTATGTTCCCTATTGTTAGATCAGAACTAAGATTAAGAAGATAGAAACTTGCTCCATTTGCCTGTCATAAAAATGTACCTCAATTAAAAGTGATCAGTATCAACTATTAATCACTCCCAAGTTGACGTAACTTTTGCTGTCAGCAATTATTGCCTTTTGTCCGGGCTTTTGTCTTAAGGGTCTCTCCCGGCAGTCATTAAAGTGGGTATTACATAATGTCAAAACAAGTGGCCTTTAGTCTTACCAATGGCAAGGTATACTCTGGCTCATAATTTCTTGGACATTTTAGAACGTACGCCCGCTTTCCCGCCAAAACGGCGTGCCTCCGTATTGCACATAGGCAAAGTACATGCAAAGATCGACGCGCGCGTTTGTTATGTCCAAGAAATTATGGCCCAGAGTATAGTTGCTGAGAAATTAGAAAAAGAAATGTTTAGCATAGATAAACTACATTTTAAAGTTTGTTCAAGTGAAACCTTTGTGTGAGAAAACCTTACTCTATGTGAAAACAAATCAGAAAAGCAGTTTTCATAAAAGGTTTCTAATTTATTGATTGAAAACAATGTATTTTTACTTATCCACATTTTAGTGGCAATAAATGTAGTTTGTCTTAAAAATGTAGTTCTTTTGAATGAAAAATCAAATCAAAATTATTTGGTCATCTTGAGTTATTTTGTTTTAACAAAGCTATTTGTTCATTACCAAGAGTATGTTTCATTAGTAAATATTCTCATTAGCTTGTATTATTTTAGTAGCAAATATTTTCATCAGTTATTTCAAAAAGCAAAAATTATTTCAATAAGCAAAAATTGTTTCAATAAGCAAAAACTATTTCAACAAGCAAAATTTATTTCAATAAGCAAAAATCATTTTCATTAGCTCAACTTTTTTTTCAAAAAGCAAAATATATTTAAGCAAAAAATTATTAGACTCAGTCTATCTGCAGTAAACAGTTAGTGAATTTATGTTCATGCTAACATTTGCATATTATATGTAATCCATTGTGCAATTTGATCTAGGTTCTTGTGTTAAATCCCAACCCCCGAGGACAGCTCAGATATGTATACACTACCGTATGTAATATTTTCAGTTTAATTTATACATGCTTCCATGAAGCGCTTCTGACATACCAACAAATTATTCATAGCAACGAGCACTTTCTTCATGCAACTTCAGGCATTTGTGACATAAGTGTGTTCATGGGATTTCTTTTGCTAGATTTTTCTCTCCACATGTCTGCTTTTTGTTATCAACCATAAATATTGTATAGTGAGATCAGTTAGCTACCTGATTTTTCCAAAAGAGAGAGAAAGTGTATGGGTCTGTTGTGTGTGTGTGCGGTGTACTCATGTGAATATATTCTTGGGGCATTAATACTTTCGAGGACCCCATTTAAAAAATGCTGCCTCTTCAAGAACTTTCTCCTCTTTAAAGACACTATCAGTGATTTATCTGAAAGAGTCAAAATGCTGGAATCTTGCAGGGATAACTTTAAAAGGAAGGACAAGTCTGTAGAATTTCATAAGTTACCTTTTCAACTGAAGAATTGGACAGAAAGAAAGAAAACTTCAGGTTCAAAGGCAGAGCAATCGAGATTACTGGTTGTATAAAGTGTCCCGTACGGATAGTAGAGACTAAAACTTTTGATTTAGCCAGGTGTTTCTGTTCCTATCATTTGTAGGGTACCAGGATACCTATACTTGTTACAAACATGCAGAAATCCTGATTTTTGATATTTTATCAATTTTCTGATTTAAAGGCAAATCACTGATAGTTACTTTAATTGGTGTCCACCCGCCACCACCTCCAGTAGTTTAAACTCGACCTTTGGAGCGGTTTTAGGACGCGAATCAAGAAGAACCAAGACCAAACCACAACAAAGTCTTTTCAAGAGTAGCCCTCCGAAGTTTCATTTGGTCATCGGGAGTTATAACAATGCACTTATACACATGTATTGCTTTTGTGAAATGATGACACGGTTCATATGAGTCCTATAAGGAAAGGTGATACAAGTTGTGTGTGTGTGCGTGTGTGTGTATGTATGTATGTATGTATGTATGATGTTGTTTGATGGTGTGTGTGCACTATCAGCTACAAAGAAGTATCCGAATTGTAAATGATGTTTAAAAAAATTCTGTTCTTTATAAGTAGCAAGTCATAACAAGGAAAAACGTAAAATTCATAGAAATATTAGAGTGTATAGTAGGGGTGACACAAAAGCAAACCCATGACAATATATTGGCATTGTCATGGAGTGCATGTTAACCCACTGGGCACATACCACCTATGATACAATCGTCTGATTGGACTTCATTACAGGACACAACATGAGATAGCCTTCTGAGTAAACCATCAAAATAGTGCTTCTATATCTCTGTGAAAAACATACACCAGTCCTTACCAAATCTCTGGTTTAATCATTAAATGATATCACCTTCCAAGAACCCAATCAAAAATAGGCTTAGATGCCATATTAGGCAGGTAGTGTCCAGGGGGGGTTTAAGGGGTCACCATGTTAAAAAATATTTCTTCATGTTTGGATATTTTAATCTGCAAGAAAAATATCGCGTAAAGGGTCATGAGTTTTTTTTAATTATTCTTATATTGAACATAATGAAGCGTAAACTGATAAATGGGGGTGACTGTGATAACCCTTATTTGGACTAAATCCAATATAAAGAGATAGTTCTTAAGCTCTACTCTATTTGACCATGCTATTCAAGTAACACATACCCAGGGATACTGATAAGGGGTTTTTGCCATGTTCACTCCTCCCCAATCACTTCATCCATGACGCGTGCAGAACAATGAGGATTACCGCTATCTCAGGCTTCGGTCTTGGGAGACATTTTTAGCCACACTCCATCATAACCATCAGGTAACCAAACTACAAACGCTAAGCAAGAAACATAGCACTTCCAGTTTGTCTTCCTACTCCCTCCTTCTGACTCTCCAATCACCCATATGCCTTTACCTTTTTTACACATATAATGGCTTTGGTATGCTGTGTGACTTTTTGTTTGTTAGTTAATGGTAATGACAATAGTCCAGAATGAAATAATGTTGATATACTTCCAGATGTCGAACTGTGTGAAATTTGAGAGCCTTTTATATTGTATATATACTCTGTTTTATCATAATTTCAAGATCTTTTATTCAGCTTGGTGTGTGTTTCAATGGCTACTTTCTTTATCAAAAATAGTAGCTAGAAAAGCTTGAAAATTAATTTCAACATATGGTGTACTGGATACATCTGTCACGTTAAATTGTTGCATCTGATTGAAATCATTGGTAATGGGTAGCAAGCAATTACATAAAACTCATTTCATAGATGAATAGCTTTGAAGTATAATCATTCTTCAAAGTGGCTGGTGTACACAAACATTGACCAACCAACTATCAAGCATCTGCGCGGGCACATTTGAACTAATGACGTTCGAATCTCACAAATCTCAATACCAGCATTTCACCCACTCCCTACAAACAAGTACAGCATGAGAAGTGGACCATTAGATTAAATCCTTGCGGAAGTTGGTTGTTTGCCTTCCCTACGGATTGCATCAGGATAGCATTTCTAATAGGATTACAAGTAGCAGTTAATCTAGTACTCCACTGTTGATGCCACACTCTTAAACCATGTTCAGATGGTCACAAAGGTTTGAAACTCTGGAAGTGAAAATTAAATCCCAATTATTTTTCTTCACTCCAAGTAGTGTCCACATGATGGCCGAAACTCTAAAATCCTCTCTTAACCATTTTGCACTGCTTCTCGTATCAGAGTGTAAACTGGAAGCCAACATACCGGAAGCCTTAATCTTTCACGCATGATATTCAAACACAGGAATTGTCAACAAAGATGACCTTGCAAGGTCACCCCACTCTCTATCCCCTGAAGCTGTCCACACAGCACGACACTCCAAAACACTCCAGAGTGTTATCAGAGTTTGAGCTTCACCCCAAGTTTTTTAGGGGATAAAACCCCGCTAAACCCTTGAAAACCTCCCAAGTTAAAAACTCTGAATGCGTCCACATGGTAAAAAAAACCTGGTCGACACTCCAGAGTTTCAGCTTCCGTGTGGACACAACTATAGTATAATTGGTACATGCTGGTCTAGAGATGTAAAGATTACTAGTTACCCTCTCACACATTTTTGTGCACCTGCCATTCTGGAGAAAGATTGGATACTTGCACAGCCAATCAACCTCTCTATCTAGCTTTGAAGATACTGTACTTTATCATAGCTTGCAATTGTATGAGGCACAATGAGGTTATAATTTGAAGATTTAAATGATTGTATTTGAGCATCACATCAGATGGCAAAATCATAAAATGATGAAACTATAAGGCTGTATTTCAAACGATGCACAGGGTAGGGTAGTTAGTGAATCTCACATGAGATTTTTAATAATATAAGAACCTTTATTAGTACTAATTGCATCTTCAACCAGCACACCATCTTCTAACAGCTTGCAACCATCAAGAAGTGTGTCCAACAAGTTTGTACTAATCAATGCATGAATTGCATCATTGTCATTTTTTACTTGTTTGTATATTCAGCTTTTGTAACATTTGACATGTTCCATGAACTTTGACCTGCCCTTGAAAAAAATGGCAGCAGCATGGCTGGGTTTAATAGCAGCTGGTAGTGTTTGTGGCTCCCTCCCGTATGATTCCAAAGATTTAATAATGCCAAATATTTATTAGCCTCAATGCTGTTTATAAATTAAGTTTTAAAAATGTTTCTTGAGTTTTAGTTTGCAATGCCTGATTTTAGAATATAATACAATACATGCCTGCATTCTTAAAGCAATAATACTTAATTTTCGGAGAAATATGATAAAACCAAACATTTTTGATATTGCTCTCAGTGGAAAGATTACGCTATAAAAATGTTACCAACTTTTATATAAGAAAGCTAATGAAATAGACAAAAACATTGATTAAAAGAAGAACTTTTGCCTGTACAAATTGGCTAATTACAATCAGGAATCCCCAATTTTAGTTACAAAATTGTTATTTCAAGACCTGCAGATTATCTATGGCTAACTACTTCCAGGGTGTTGTAGTTAATTAAAAACAAATCAAATGGAACCAAAATCTCAATATCAAGCATAAAAATTGATGGGTGTGTGTCTTTTGAATATCATATTATTGCTTTAAGAGCTAGCGATACTGCTTTTAGAAGCCCAATGTAAATGAGCAGTGCATGTTATTATTTTATTTTTTTATTTTTTGCATAAATTTTGCACTTCCATATAAAAATAGTTGGTTTATTGCCTGGGAAGATATTGAAAGCAAAGCTGTGCTAAACTACTAACAAACTTCATATGGCCCACAAGCTACTAACCATACATACATGGCCAACAAACCAAGCAGCATAGGGATGTCAGCCCTGATGGAATCAGGAGCTAAGTTCAAAGCAAATGGAGAAATATCTGCATTCCTTTCACAACAAAAAGATGCTGAAGATGTCCTTTTTTAACCCCGAATACAAAGAAATAACTCCAAATCTGTATGGTAAAATTTTGTGGTTTGAACATATTACTTGTGTCTTGATAGTCTGTGATATATTTCAGCTTTTATTATCTTGAATGCTAAAGTAAGAAAATACGTACTCAGCTGACAATGTGGTGTTTTTCTTTAAATGCAAAGAGATAGCTCAGTAGTGTTACGTTGTAGTATGACATTGATCAATTTAGGTGATCACAGTATATATATATATATATATATATATATATATATATATATATATATATATATATATATATATATTTTAAATCGCTGCATGTTGTAGGATTTATATTAAATATGCATGTAACCTTGATTTGAATTTGGATGATATAGATCTTTGTAAATTTCACATAACTTGATCAATAATATTTCCTTATGGGACACTGTAATGTCAGGGACATTTGATATAAAGAAAAAAATAATGAAAGGTCAACCATCCTCTTGGGGTTTTTAGACTTAAAGGCACTATCAGTGATTCACTCAAAAAAGGTCAAAATATTTGAAATTTGCAGAAATAACTTAAATGTGTACGATAAGTCTGTAGAATCCACATACGTTACTTTTTCGAACTGAAGATTTGCCAGAAAAGGAATAAAACGGCAGTGTTCAAAGATATGAATCTCCATTCACTTACATGTTGAAGTGAATGTCCGTATGGACAGTAATGACTTAAATATCCAATTTTGTCCTTTTTAGGTTGCTTCAGGTCTTCTCATTTGCAGGGTGTGTTAGGGTACCTGTACTTGTTACAGACATGCTAAAATCTGATTTTTTATGATTTTTTTAAATTTTTTGATTTAGCAAATCACTGATAGTGCCTTTAACATTCCCTATACCATGAGAACTTGTATTCCATGGAAACTTATGTATTTTGGAGGCTGCCTTGAGGGCTATTCAGGACTGCAGTTCAAAAAGTTTGCACCAAAGTGATATTTCATTGCTGTCATTTCAGTCACCTGCCCAAATTGGAGTCAGAAATATCTGGATTGCATACTTCTTATCATGACTTAACCTTCTGTTAATTCTTAAAACCATAATCATAGTTTGATTTAGTGTGCTTGAACAACATAGCAACATCATATTATATCATTCTGTACTTATGTCATTGGTTTGATCACTGGTAAAAATGGGGCTGAACACAGTAGCGATTCAGAGATTCGGTGGCATAACAACCAGAGGCAGGGGGATGGGGTTACCCTTCCGCGGTTTAAAAGAATGGATTAGGACCGACACGATGATAATCATTTTTTTGCTTAAAATTTCCATATGTCAAAAACTGTGTTTATTTGTTATGGTACACTCACTTTTGGTTTAATCCTGGGATCTGTGTATAAGTTGCTGACAGCTTTGGTGGAACAGCTTTCCAATTTTTCCCCTTGAAATTTGGTTTGTTATGCCACTACAGGGGTAGAGTGGAAGCAATGGTGCCATCAAGAGTGTTTCAAAGCTGTAAAATGATACAACATGATGGTTATAATGAACTAATATATATGGCATTGTATGATGTCTGAAGATGGTGCAAAGTCTGTAAAGCTTTGAAATACAAGGTGAAGAAATTGAGGGGTGCCTCATCTTCCAAACGATGTCCATGTTTGATAAACCAATATATTACTCCATAATAGTCAATATCAGTCAGCAGTTAATTAGTTCAGTTGAGATGTAAAATGTGTGATACATATAAATCAAAACACTAATTTGTATTTTATATCTCGTATACTTTATATTTTTTTATTATTTTTGTATAGTCGTAGTGCAGATTTTAATATATAGAAGTCGACTTCTGTGCTTGATTGTCAGATGTTGTTAAAATGGCTGATTGTTGCAAGTTAACATTGCTTGCTGATTTGCATTTTTAAAATGCCATGTAATCAAATAACTTGATAATCCTTGAATGCATTAATAGTATTTCATGTTACTAATAATAGCTGATGCTTACCTGCATGTATCGATTAATCATTTTTGGGGGGGGAGGTTAACATTTTTCAATCAATAATATCACAGTTAATAGGGCTGTCTACGCTGACGTCGCAAAAAACGTGCAGCCATATTGCGGTGAAAATAATTCCCATAGTTGCTGTGTAAACTGCTACAAAATGTGCCGTATTTTCACCTGAAGTGGAATTTTGGAACATTTTAGAATGCCTATTTGTTTCACTTACATGCCAGAAACAATCCAAAGAAAGGGTCATAAAGGCTGCCAAACAGCCTTGAATCAAAGTTTGTTTGGGAGTGACGTCACTTTTGTTTTCACCTCCAATGAAGCTAAGATTCGGATTTGCTAAAAGTATGTGCAGTGTTGTGTGTCGCGAATTGGTACTGCGAAATGAGGGCCAAATAGGTTAAGCAACGGCAAGTGACCTGGATGAGTAGACAGCCCCATAGATTTCTACATTTGTGATAGATCTAAAAACATGAACTTGTCAGCTGCTATGGTCTTCACACAAATTGAGCTACATTGCCAAGATAAGCTTTTACAACTTTGCTCATCATCACCCACGATAAGATGTCATTCTTATGCTTGCCGAGTTCCATTTTGTCATTGTCCATTGTCTGAAAGATAACTGTTATAAACCATTCATCATATAAACAGCTTCTACATTTGATGCACTCTTATGGAGATTTCTAAACAAATTTTAGTTATCAAAACCTTGCCATATATATCAAGACAATTTTTCATCAAACACCAGGAAAAGAAAAAAGTCCACAACATTTCTGTACTATTTAGTGGAAAACATTGAGATTTAAGACAAAGATTTATTGTTTAATGTATATGCCTTGAATTAAAAAAAAAATAATCAAAAAACACAAAAACCACTGTAAGTCACTTGGAATTCCAGACATTTTACTGTTGGGTGTTGAAAATATCCAGCTGGATTTAAGATCCAAGACAGTATGAATGTAAATTTAGATTAAGTCACTAATTTGCGTTATACCGGGGTGTTATAGATTTTTAATGGATTAGTCGATTTTTGCATCACTAACCACTGTACAATCAGTGTCACTTAGCCTATTGATACCTTTAGTGTAATACAGGGTGGCCCAATAAAAATTTTACCCAAAATGAAAGTGATATTTTTCCACTTTCTGTAATTTGATATCTGTGGATTTTATTTTATCATAAAGAATGTGTAATAGAGCATCTTGCCTGAAAAAAAGTATTCATTTTGGTTGAGTGGTTTTCAAGTTTTTATTGGGTCACCCTGTACACGTAAGAGTTTGTATTTTTGCATTACTATTAAGATATTAAATTATAACAATTTGGAGATCCAAAATGGCCAAGTTAAAGTCAAAGTAATGGTTTTGATTACAATGAATGACTAAAGTGTATTCTAATCCTGTAACCTTGTTTTCTGTTTGGGTATAGTCTGAATCCATAGCCAATGAGGTGACCATAGTGGTGAGGCTACTACTACAGGACTCCATTCTCTATCTCCTGTCACACCTTGAAGGTGGCACGGAAACCAATGTGAGTAGAACTGACAGTGTGTTCTTGGTAGACTCTTGATATATTTCACACTTGGGTGGAGAGGCAATTGAGTGTCCTTCCCAGGTCCCAACGTTTTGGCGACTGGACTTGAACCCACAACCTTTGTATCATGAGGAGTAGTCTTTCATTTAAGCGCAAATTTGGAGAAAATTGTGGGGTTGTCAACTTTTCCCAGAAGTTAAAGACCTTTGCATAAGAACACACAGAATTTAATATGCATTTCATTCCCATATAAGCAGTCAAATGTATTTGCAACATAGAAGCATTTGGTTTTTGATTTAGATTACAGTGTGTTCTAATATCCATGCCTAAACAGACAAGTATTTTTTTTTCTTAAAATCAACCTCATAAGGTAAATACTGATAATAGTTTTTCTTTAGTGATTCTCAATGAAAGAATGCCAAATGATAACATTTTAAAATAGATTTTAAAACTCGCCTATGTAACGCATAAAAAAAGATAATGTTGATTTGGGTGTCATTTTTGTAGGAGCGATGCATTGCCTGCTTACTAGACCTACTAGGCCTGATGACAGAGGAGCATTACAGAGAGCTTAAAGACAGCTTCCCTGACAAAACCAGGCATAGAGAGTTCATCTCCAAACTGCTCAAACTATTCCGCCAGTACACAGAGCACACTATCTACCGCCCAACGTGGGTTGCCATGCGCATGAGGGCAAACAGGTAAGACTTTAGGGATGAATTCAGTATTCTACCACCATTTCCAAGAACATGCAGTTTATTCTGTTGAGGCTGCTGAATTCATAGGGTGGTAACACAATACAAAATTCTTTCTGGCTTTTGTTATGTTGTCAAATACAAAGCGTATGTCCTGGGATACCAACAATTGCACATGCTAAGCACAGACATGGATGCATTCACACATGTGCACCAACCATACCCACAAAAATGGATTAAAAATGTTCTATTCTGTCCAGACGATGGCTGGCAACCCTTACTCAATGTGGCAACATCTTCAAATGAATCAAAAGAGGTACAGCGATGCAGACTAAAAAAGAGCAAGTTAATTAGGGTGATTTAATATGGGTGTTTCCATGTTCCATACACAACTTGTGCTATATATTTTTAAACATAACTTCATATGCATCAATCAGTGCATATTTTACTGTTATTCGTACAACAAAATTAAAAAACAACTTTAACAGTGGAGTAATATATCACACATTTCCAAATTTATTGCCAAGACATCTTGATTACATGTAAACCAATACCAAGTCCAATTTTTTTGGATTTCTTGGCTGCCTGCTGTGTGCTGACTCTCTCAACTTTGAAAGCCGCTCTTAAAGAGACACTGGCACATTTTAAAAATAGTGCGCCCTCAAGATTTTTCAAAATCGATATTTTTGCATGGTTGTAAAGCTTTTATATACAAAAGCCCTCACCCGAAATGATTAAGACCAAATCAGCTTCCTTATGGGTAAACACAACGATTTTATAATTTAACGTCGCCGACGATGTTAAATTTAGCAGACGACAAAAATGGCTTTTAACACAAGAACACGCACTCCGTATGCATGTTTCTCACGCTATGCACACTG
>JAMKCH010060567.1:0-15492 GCA_023653785.1 Ophioderma brevispina
ATAAAATCTGCGTGCCGGGACTCAAAACGTGCAAATCACTGTGAAAAAGGACTCAAACGTGCGAATCACTGTAAAAAACGTTTTAACTGTTGTGAGTCCCAGCTGCCAGTTAAAACGCCGTTATTTTAATGAACATTTTTACAGTGTACTTTGTACTTTGGGAAACAAAATCAGATCCCCAGCCCCCAAGTTTAAAAAAGAATTGAGAGCCCCTCCTTCCGGCGCAAGCGCTCTGTATTTAACTATCGTTCACAACCCCCCCCCCCCCCCCCCCACATCGCCAAAGTAGCTTGAATGAGCTTCCGGAAGGAACCAAACCAAAGCGAATTAAACCTCCCTCCTGAAAAGCGAAATCCGAGAACTGCGAAATTTTAGTTTAAAGTTGATTCGAAATGCTTTTGGCAAATTTGTTATACACGGATACCAACTATCACATTTCGTTTAGCAACATTTTATGGAGGTTGCAACCCCCAGTTTGTTACACGTTTTACAGAAAATGGCGAGGTTGTCTACCCATACCTCTGTGTATTATTATTTATGATGAACCATTAGAATTTCAAATCATTTCTATCAACTTTGTGCGAGGGAAAATGTACGTGTCTTGAAACTGGAATATTGCAAGGGTTCCCCTCCAGCACCTACCATTATAAAATTTAAAACAAATCTGCGCTTTACCTGTCTTAAATTTTAATACCCTTGGTCATACCTTTTTTTATATTTCATATTTCTTTTTTCTACATTGATGTTTCCAAATTGTTTTACCAACTTTGCAGGAGAAATGTGTCTTGGAAAGCGAATACTGTATTGATCCGCGCTTCGTGCGCGCAGCTCCAAACTTGAGATGTGAACTCTCGCCACGAACACTTTGGGATTGGTCGGGGCTCCCCTTTAAGTGCGGATGCATTTGGGTCTCCCATTTTATCAGATAGGGCCTGAGGGATACTAGGGACATTTTTGCATCAGGGCAACTGCCTTGGCAAAGTTAAAGACACTATCAGTGATTTGAAAAATATTTGAAATTTGCAGGAATAGCTTCAAAGTGAAGGATAAGTCTGTAGAATTCTCATAAGTTACCTTTTCCAGCTGTAGAATTGACAGAAAAGGAAGAAAACGGCAGTGTTCCAAGATACGATTCTCCGTTCAATTACGTGTTGTAGTAAGTGTCCGAACGGACAGTAATTACTAAAATCTCCGATTCTGTCCTTATTAGGTTGCTTCTGGTCTTATCATCTGCAGGGTATGTTAGGATACCTGTACTTGTTACATACATGCAAAAATCTGATTTTTGATGATTTTTTCAATTTGCTGATTTAGCAAATCACTGATAGTGTCTTTAATATTGTTTTACAATTTAAAATTAGTATATATATTTAAATAAATACAAAAATAACCCCATTCGTGTTAAATGTGCTTTCAAAACCCTAGAACGAAGCCCCAAACGACGCCATTGGACAAAAAACACCGCCCTACCAATTTTTCTTGGGGGTGGGGGGGGGGGTCAGCTAGATTCATGGCGCCCCCAGGTGACAAAATCCTGGGTACGCCTATGTTTACAGATTGAAATAGTGCAATACTCTTCTTCTATGCATGACAAAAATTCTCCTTCTCTATAGGCTTACTGCCCAACTTTTAAATCCTGGGGGGGTTCGGCCTCGGTCAAGTGGGCATAACTTCAGCAATACTCAGCCGTTCGCCACCAATGAGGTGTCAAAATGCGCGTAAATAAACATCGCTTCCAATTAAATCCATACTGTATAATGCGATGTATCGTTTGAAATTGACAGACAAATTCAGGGGGGGGAGTTACTTTTGGGTGTCGGTTATTTACACCCCCAACAACCTGCAAAATACCTCCCCTTTGCGTCGGCATTTGATCCCAAATGGTGTACGTGTTCTAGTACATGATGCGTGAGCTTCTGAATCTACCAGGTTTTGTTTTCAGGATATCAAATTTTAAATTTGGCGCATAAGGATGTAGCCCTGGGACTTATAGTTAGTACACTGCAATTACTATACAATGTACGCGAGTATGGGCTATGGGTGGGGGAGGTTGACCCGAACACACTACAACACCCATTGCTGTTCGCACACGCACCATAGAATACGCACACTCACACACACACCTTATGTATATATAGATTACTATATTAGGTTCTATCTTTTCCAAACAATCGCCATTTTCAGTAAGCTATCATGAATGCGAAGCAGACCAATTTATATGTACCAATGGGAATGGATTCCTGGCAGTATAGATGTGACTCAGATAACGATTGTGGCGATTTTTATGACGAGGACGAAAATTTCTGTTGTAAGTATGGAATAAATCAAATTGCCAAAATACTTCAAGCTCGTCGTCCTTCGGTTGTCGCTCCTTGTCGGAAGAATTACTTTTTTTCAATAGTTTTGTTTTCAACTAAAAGATACCGACTTCCCACGGAAGGCCCGCCAAATCGACCAAGTTACGCTAACCGAAATCGACTTAAAAAGGATGGTTTCGGTCTTTTTCTACGTATTGCTAATAAGTATTTGACAATCCTGCAAAGGTCGAAAATTATGAAAGTGCAAGCAATGAGAAGTTGATATGTCTACACAAATCAATAACAATCACTGCCAGATCCGTCGGAACCATTTTGCAATTGGCAAAATAATTGGCGCCGCGTGGATGATGTTACATGAGATTGAGTTTTTCCTTGTAGAAGGAATTAGAGGACGGCGTACTCATAGTCCTGGAACAATGTTGAACAATTAGGGACAATTGATTCAGTTGACTCTTCACGCCAACATTAGTTGCACGCTTTATTTCGTTATCGCCTATGGAGCCCCGGACTGTGACTCCACCGGACTATATCTGCGTGCACACCGTTTTGAAATGCACATGATTCCGACGGATCTGCACTAGACTGGTCTCAATAGAGAAACTTTTGACAATGGTATTAGCGCAGGGACATGAGTTTGGCATTGCAGAATACCTTTTAAAGGCACCATTAATGTTTGATAGATCACAGAGGGATGTTAGTCGCGATGTATAATCGAGGAATTATGCTTTACAACACATAGCCTCGGTCCCACGCTCAAATCAGGAGATGGAGGAAGGTTGTCAATTGGTTCCGTGACTACACCTTCACTCTCTTTCTTTTATCTCCTTCATTGAGTTAAAGGGGCGTGTTCCGATGTCTTTTGGACCCCCTGATTTACCGGAATGTAGATCGATTTGATATAGGTGAAAGGCGATTTTTCTCATTGTCGTCCTGGAATTTTGAGCCCTCGAATCCATTTCAATACTCAAGTATAGAAACACAAAAAAAAGCCGTCTTTAGTGGTAACCACTTTATTTGCACAGTTTTGAATAGGGTTTTGCAGCATGCATTATTGAGTCTACCATTAAAACCGCCAAGTTTGTTTCACGGTATGATAGGGGTGTATGTGCAAGTCAAAGGCTCTCATATCAAGTTAGAGAAAACATATAACATAAATCGGAAAACCACCTTTAGTACCGGTTAATGTATTTAAGTCAACCCAACTATGGTGAAACCCGCTGCCCTTTTAGGTTGTTCGTGTTTACGAAAAAGGCTGAGGGACCATCCTAGACAGAATAAAGGCACCTGCTGCCTTGCATAGGTCACCGTGAAAACAAGACTAAGGAACCGTAGGAACAAAAAAAGGTGTTGGAGTCGTGGCGAATCCAAACTACTATTTAGCTATGTTTACATCGTAGCACCAGGGTTTAAAGCCCCTTATTCGAAGTATGTTCTCGCAGTCAACTTGGGCTCTACCAATACGGATGATGAGTAATTCTAAAACCCAAACACCTATGACGACCCGAACCATGAAATAGAAAAAAGATGCCATAGACCAAACTATATTGACGTAACGCTACTTTTACATCAGCACATATACGTCAGACATATCAACAACAGCCAAGAAAAGAACTCGTCATGAAGCACAATGTATGAGCATTGACGTCATCTGCTACACACTAAAAACACGGCGTGTCATTTCGGGCTCATAGGCGACTATGCCACACTATCCCGAAATAGTAATCCAGTTGACCAAAAAAAGTTCAAACTGACCATTTTAGTTTGTACAAGAACATCGCATGGTACAGTGTACAAGACGCCTGGTCCTGGCAACACTTCCTCAGTAATCTGGAAGAATCCACGATTCCGTGATCAACTGTTAGAATTTTGTAAGCAAAAAACACCCTATAGCTGCCTTTTTACAACGTTCATCCACTCCTTAATAAGAAGGCGACCCAGATCAAATTCTCAAACGGAGCCAGAATGGTTTTCGCAAAGGGGACAGATCAAAGCACACCATGACTACCCTAGATACTTGCCCTCAGACAGGGTTGTCATGCTGTATATTCTCACCAACAACGGTGTCCCAGACTAGACTGTCAAAACAATCGACGTCATGAGATGATAACCCATAAGACCAATGGATGAGACCCATGAAGAAGATCTTAACAACTAATGGCTCCTCCAGGGAGGATAGTCCGGCTCCATATCTCTTTGTTATCGGTTGATTACATCCTCAGCAGAGTCTTGACGTCATGAAACGAATCAAGGGACTCACCTTCAAACCCAAGCGTTCTAGATGTTACCAATGCCAGCATTTCACAGACCTATGCAGATGATCTAGTTCTAACAGCCGATCTGATATGTGGTGCACAAGATCTACTGACATCAATTGAGAAGTTGAAGACAACGTCGACCTACATCCAAATGCCAAGAAGACGGGCATATACGACCGTCAATGAGGAAGCGATTGTTATTGCAAATCCAAATGACAATTTAGTAAAGTCGTGGTGAGTTTTACCAAGTTTGGGCCTTAGATCACAGGTGATTGCTTTCTCGAGACTTGTCAAGTGACCCATTAGAATCAAAGCGTGATGATTAATCAGAATCTGAAATCAATTGATAGGATTGCTTTCAGGAAAGGATTTATCTATCAATCTGAATGATAGGAATCAATTGGGGATGTAAATCGCTCGTTGCGATTACTATACTTGCTCTGGTTGCCCGTAAAACAACGGGCTTGCTTCAAGATCATGCTTCTAGTGCAAAAAAGGCTTGCGGATGAAGCTTCATCTTATCTCATCAATTGCCTTATTCACTATGATCCTGGTAGACCCGGCATGCGCTCGGTAACAGGATACCACAGTCTCAAAATGCATCATACTCATCTCATATCAGTGGTGATATGTCTTTTTAAAATCCTTTGCCCACGTGAATGGAACAAAACTTCCGAACCATAAGATCTGTGCATCAACTGTATTCAGAAAGTTTATGAAAACTCATTATTTTTCCTCAATAATATGCATAATATTGTCTTGAGCATCATCCCCTGTGTTAGTTTGCTTTTTACTAGCTGTAAGAATGTTACAGCATAATAATGTTTTGTATATTTCAACATGTTGTAATTGTCTTTGTATATATATTATTTTGTAATGCGCTTTGATCTTTTGGAAAATCGCACAACAAATGTCTTATTATTAAAGCGAATCATCGCTTACGAATTACCAACCTATTGAACTACAGGCGTACCCAACTCAAAGAAGTCAGGAACTTAAAGGACCTAGGGTTTAATGTTGCCGACAGCAACAACGACTTCCCGGCACGAAAAGGACAAGATGGAATGCAACAATAAACTATGGCAATCTGATATCTCCATTCAGCGCTTCAGGTCTTCAGAGCTTTGTATAGAGAATATCCTGATATGGATCTGAGACCTGGCCATGAAGAAAGAGCTGCAGAATAGACTGGATGGCACTTATACCAGGCTTAGCGAGCAAAAAATATGTCCTGACTGAGATATCTCTCCAATTTCATCCACTGCTGCCCAGCGCCCAGCACGATTTGCTTGGCATGTCATGTGCGATTGATCAGGTGTTTCAAAGACATATTTGAGGTTACCATACTCCAAATAGGGTCGTCACTATTTAACTACGGACGTAATTGTCAAGACAAGATCCATTTGTCGCTACATGGTGAACCGCATCTCGGCTACGGTGCTAGATAGATAGAGGTGGGTCAATTTCGTTCGAATTCAAATTTTACAGGTTGTAGCATTACACATCCCTTAAATTTTCAAAGGCATGTTATGACTATGAGAGCGAGATATTAAAAGCTAGGTTATGGTCTTTTGCTACAAAACAGATATTCATATTATGTACGACCGCCAAATGCTGACAGTTTTTGACCCCGGATTGACCTTAATTTTTGGATTTTTTCGTTTTGTCTCTTCCTAGGGTTTTATTGAACATCACCGTCCATAGGGGATCAGTGTCCCGTAACCCCGATAGGCATCACTAATTGAATGGTGATTATCCCGATTAGCACACCAACCTCACTCCATGCGCATAAAAAAGAATTCAATGGTTTTGTGAGTTCCTGGTGGTAACCAACCACTTATTTTTTTTTAAATACCTTACAAATACAACCAACAAAACTATAAAACGTACCCATACTCGCTAGTTTGTATTAATGTTGGGTTGTGAAGTAGGAATTTGGGAAAGGCCATTTTCCTTTATGCCATTGCATAGCTAAGTCCTAGCTTGACAAGACTATAGGGACATTTAAAATGAAGCTAAATTTATAGAATCCTCAACTTATGCCGACCTTGACCCAAAGCGTTGTAAATCAAATTCCTCAATCACTAGATATTTTGTTTGGGGTACCATTTGTATGTTTGTCTCTTCAGATGATGCAAGGGTATCGAGAATCTACTGGTCATTATGTCATAATCACCCGCGATTGCGTTTATTATCAAGACCAAAAAATCGATATAAGCATCAAAGTATTCATCTGAAAATTAACATTTTAATTTTTGTTAAATTCCTTCACCATGTCATTTTTCAATCGCGAGTATTAATTCAAATTAACTCCTTAGACCTTCACCACGGGAAGGGAGTGCCCTGATGCGCACCTTCACAATGGATAACACAATAGTCTTATAGCGGTAGACCTGAGTCATCCTACGGAAACTGCATTCCATGCTGGTACCGATTTATACACCTGAGTATAAAGGAGTAAATGAGGTAAAAGCTTTACTCAAGTGCGCACACATTATTCACCGCGGGGCTCGACTCACAAGCCTTCGGCTTGTGGTTCGGTGCACTTATCCACTGGACCACATTTGCCTTTTAAGGTTACTGTTTCTTTTAAACGCCCACTGTCTTTCGTTTTATGTGATGTTGTTTGCATTAGAGCTGAAGAATACAAAACAAAGAAGATCTAAAACAGCGTATACATTGAACTGTCCCCCTTAAAGGCGGACTCAGATTTCCCGGTGAGGGCGCCCGCAATTTTTCAACAAATGGTTTTTTGTGCATGTACACAATGTTGGTCCGATACCTATCACTGGTTGAAATAGCTAAGCCTGCAAATTGAAGTCAATCATATAGAAAATCAAATCTTTGTTTAAAAATTTCCGGATCCGGAATTTGGTTCTACACATTATCCTATCTATGGTACTGCTATATACAATAACGTTTATGCATCAAACGAAAACTCCGATTCCTCGCAACCTTTGGAAATGTTGTAATCAATTAAGGGTGACTACTTAGTTCTAATTAACTATTTTTAATTATATATTTAAACCCAAATTATATTCAGAAATCTCTGAGTCAAGACTTTAAAGGTGGGTGACCCGATCAGGTCCCGATTTGAAATCAATGACGTTTCCCCTCCTCACTCACATGTAAGTTATCATCCACAATGTCTGTTTCGCAAATTTTTATGTTTAAACGTCCCAGCTTTATTTGGGATAGTCCGAATCACAAAACGTGCACTAAATTTCCGGACTAAATTGGCCCATATTACAGTGTGTGTAGGTTAATGTGGTATACAACAGTTTGCAGACGTTTTGTTCATAAACATCGAAAGGGAACATTTCTTTTGGACCGACAATTTCACTGGGGTCATGAAAAAAATATGAACTTTCTTCTTCTGATACGCAAAATCTCAATTTCCTTGGAGTTAAGTGGGGAACGAGTTGTCCGATCGGGTCACAACAGTAATTTCTACCGCTAATATTTGCAATTGTGCTGATACAATGTAGTTTAATCATTTCAGTCGATTCCAGAGGCACCGCCAACGGTGGCAATGTCCATGGCATTGTAATACCAAACGTTTCATTTGGCGACTAGGAAATGACCTGGGAGATAATTCCGACGAACCAAGGTTGTGGTAGTAACAAGTTGTTCCCCCCCGAGGATGTTACCCAATGAATACATAGTACACTGTGTAAATGTACACACGCGTAAACACATAGGCGAAAAGAGGTGCTTTTGTGAACAGGCAAAACAACCCGAGCTCCCCCTTTAGGGATTAAAAATACTGGACTTGTTCACAACTTATTTAAAGCAATTATAGCAAATATTTTGAAGAGCACCCACAATTTTCAAATTGTGAGACTTATGCACAGTGTCCATGGTTGTGTTGGTATTGTCTATAACCCTCCCTTGAACAGCAATACCCAAAAGTGTCATAGCTCATAAGAAGGGGATTTATATTATTCCAATCATATTCAAACGGCATCATTGGGAAACGTCTTTGCAAATCGTTAGAAAAATGATGTCCAAATGGTGTTGTCTAATGGTACAGGACCCGAAAATATACTGGTTGCACCATCTAATGAATATTCCGATTCATCTCAAACTTTGGAATTGAGCAATCTAGGTGACTATCTTTAGGTCTAATTGACTATTTTTAATTAATATATTTAAAAAATTATATTCAGAAATCTCTGAGTCAGACTTTAAAGGTGGGTGACCCGATTAAGGTCCGATTTGAAATTCACATGACGTTTCCTCGCTCACATGGAAGTATATCATCAAAAATGTCTGTTCGCAAATTTTGAGTTTAAACGGCCCAGCCGTTTGGATAGTCGAAGCAAAAAACGTGCACTAAATTTCCGGACTAAATTGGCCCATATTACAGTGTGTGTTAGTTAATGTGGTATACAACATTTGCAGACGTTTTTGTTCATAACATCGAAAGGGAACATTTTTGGACCGACAATTTCACTGGGGTCATGAAAAAAATATGAACTTTCTTCTGATACCAAAATCTCAATTTCCTTGGAGTAAAGTGGGGAAACGAGGTTGTCGATCGGGTCACAACAGTAATTTCTACCGCTAATATTTGCAATTGTGCTGAATACAATGTATGTTTAATAACATTTCAGTCGATTACATATGCACCGACGAACGGTGGCAATGTCCCAATGGCATTTGTATACCAAACGGTTTCCTGTGCGACTATGAAAATGACTGTGGAGATAATTCCGACGAACAAGGTTGTGGTAAGTACACAAGTTGATCCCCGAGGATGTTACCCAAGGAATACAATAGTACACTGTGTAATGTACACACGCGTAAACACATAGGCGAAAAGAGGTGCTTTTGTGAACAGGCAAAACAACCCGAGCTCCCCCTTTAGGGATTAAAAATACGGACTTTCAACTTATTTAAAGCAATTATAGCATATTTTGAAGAGCACCCACAATTTTCAAAATTGTGAGACTTATGCACAGTTGTCATGGTTGTGTTGGTAATTGTCTATACCCGCACCTGTGAACAGCAATACTCAAAAGTGTTCATGCGTCATAAAAGAAGGGATTTATAATTCCAATCATAATTCAACGGCAGCATTGGAAACGTATTTGCAAATCGTTATAAAAATGATGTCAAATTGTTTGTCTAATGGTACAGGACCCGAAAATATACTGGTTGCACCATCTATGATATTCGTTGCATAATTGGAACTCAAAATGTGACTGGGGGATACAGGGTCTATGGGAGGTCACTAGTCATAGCTCTGTAACTCTTATATAGAACTTTCAAACAAAGAATATATTTACATTTACTTATCTAGTGGGACAATTGAAAAATTTACAACCAGTCCGAACAAAATCGGACCATTCTATTCTATCTAACTACCCCAGGATGAAACCTTGACTGGTATGTTGACCTATTGCAAAACTGACCTCACAATAGGCAAACTATATCTTTTTTAAACCTTCTACATCATTCTATTTTTTTACCCCTGTGAAAATGTGCCCCCTTATTTCAACATGTTCCACTAGGTTGATTTTGGTAAACTTTTTAATATATTATTTTTAGACAATTTTACAGTATATTAACACCAAAATTGTTTCTGTTGCAATTTGTTTTGGGTCAAATCATAAAATAACTGGACTGTACACCCCAACCGAAACAAGTGCGAGGACCCCCCTCCCCGATACTAATGTAATTGCCCAGTCTTGAGGTGACAAATGCATGGACTAATTTCTCAGTATTGTCTGCATCCAGGTATCTAAAGCTTGCCAATTTTGTGAATAGTGAAGGAGACATTCCATTCCAACAAAGGTTATTTACCGGCCTATAGTTATTTTTAGATGTTATTCATAAAGAGCTTGAACAAAATTCCTTTGGCGGGGAGATGCTAACATCTCCAATAAACAGAGTGATATCTGCCACATTTATGGCATTGCAGGAATTAATACGAAGTATCTCAGTCTTGCTCTCATTCTTAGTCGACCACTCTCTAATATCGAGAATACGGTCATTCACTTTTGATAGCATAGCTGCGTTTGGGGGCTTCATTTATAGTTTGGGTATCATCTGTATGGGACACACGGTCACACACCGCAGACATTGCGACTGTTCTATTGGAGCAGCGTAAAGTGCGAACATCTCAGGACCCACGGCCCAAGAAAATCACAAGAGGGACCCAGTCCAACGTCATTGGGTTTGATGTTTGATATCACCCTCAATTATAACAGAATGCTGTTCATTGCCAAGATGAGAAGCGACCCATTTGTAAACAGTGTCAGTCAAGTGCTGCTGACATATCAAGTATAATAGAACTAACACGGCTTCTAAATGTTTATCCACAGCTTCAAATAAGTCATTGTTACTTTGACTAGTTCTGTTTCGACACTGGAAGCGCGACGAAATACTGATTGATTCCGGGTGTACAAGTTGAATGTCTCTACATCGGAGCACTGACAGAGTGTTCAATGATCTTGATCGATCCAGGGCGGATATGCTTCATATCTTTCACATTGAGGTGTAGCTTTTTCAGCAAAAGTGTAACGTAATTAGTACCTTCTTAAGATAGTCACAGAAAATACCACTCTGAAGAAATGAGTTGTTGACAATTGTAGTGATTTTAAGTGGCAACTCAGATAGGATGTCCTCGGTGAGAGGAAATGTCTTTACCAGAACGATTAATAATCGTAAGAACATTGTCATCAGTGAGTTTGTCAAGTTGAGATGCACATATTATCAGAGGAGAAACATCATGGTATGATTCTTAAGGTGCTGCAGCAGCAAGATCAAGTACATCATGTACATTGCGGCGTATTTTTACATCAAAGAAATTGAGGCATTGATCTGCAAGATCTTTGTTTGGAACCGACCACAAGCAGGTTGGGTCTTCCAAGGCTTCTGTTTTGTGTAAACTTATGGACAAATTGGTGACTGCTCAAATTAAAATCTATTTGAAAGATTGTAATGTTTGGGGATAATCAGTTTGGATTTAGGCATGGCAGAAATTGCGAGTAACCTCTATCATTTTTGTTCATGAAATCCGAAAATCTCTGGATATCGTCCCTCCATCTCAGCTTCTGCCCTTCCTTGATGACTAGAACCTACCCATGGTCTCCATTCAGTGATGCGTTTAGTCCACCTGTTGTCCCATGTTCTTGCCAGGTGTCCAGCCCAACTCCATTTCTTTTCTCTGATGGTATGCATAATGTCTTCAACTTGGGTGTGGCCTCTGATCCACTCAAGAGTCTTTCTGTCCCATTTTGTTATACCGAGCATGTTTCTTTCCATGCTGTGTTGAGCTATTTTTAGTTTTTGTTCCATTTTTCTCGACACTGACCATGTCTCACATCCATAGGTTATAGCTGGTAAAATGCACTGGTTGAAAACCTTCCTCTTAAGACAGATTGGCATCTTGCTCTTCATAATGCTACTAAGGTTTCCATAAGCATGCCAGCCAGCCCTGGTTCTACTTTTGATTTCATCCATCTGGCCATGGTCCATCCTAATTTGTTGTCCATGGTAGATGTAGTTGTCAACCTTATCAATTTCAGTTGAACCTATTTGTATCTTCTGCTCCCTGCTGAAAGCATTGAACATGACCATGGTCTTCTTCATGTTTATTTTAAGACCAACTTTGTTACTTTTTGCATTGAGGTAATTGATCATTTCCTCCAGATCTTGGTCATCTTCTGCAACAAGAATGATGTCGTCTGCAAAACGCAAGTGGTTTAGTTTTTCACCATCAATGTTCACTCCCTTGGTGTCCCAATTAACTTTCCGCATGATCTCCTCCAATGCTGCAGTAAATAACTTTGCGATATCGTATCTCCCTGCCTAACTCCCCTTTTGATTTGGAACTTGTCACTATCTTTATGCAGTTGGATAGAAGAAGTGGCTTTCCTGTAGATTGCATTGAAAACTTGGATGTATTGGGTGGATGCCCTGATGTTGTAGTGCTGTGATGATTGCTTGAATGCTGTCAAATGCTTTTTCATAATCTATAAAGGCAAGGCAAAGTAATCTATATTCATTGGTCTTCTTTATTAGCTGGTTGAGTGTGTATAATGGTCAATGGTTGAGAACTTGCTTCTAAAGTCCGCCTGTTCTCTAGGCTGATTAAAGTTAAGTGTACTAGAGAGTCTGTTGGTGAGAACTTTGGTGAACAACAACCATTAGTACTGTTATCAATTGCTACGATGATATACATCTGTATCCTGGTGAAACACTAATGTGCGTATTTTACAAAACAAAGCAAAGAATAATCAAACCAAAATGTTTTTCGAAATTTCTGGTCAAACATAGGTAGTATGATCATCGAGTCACTTTAGAGGTATAGACCCTTTCCCATCTTCCCAAATATACACATTTTCAGTGGTACATACGGATGCATTATTCTCGTTCTCATACATGAGGTCGAAAATAATGAAAACAGACATTCGGTATGTACTGATGCAGTTAAATATCAATAGTTATCATCGTCAATGGGTAACAACGAATTATGTCCTGTTCTGCGAAATATTGAGATAGCTAGGGCGGCTTTAAAACCCAGCCACCAGTTCTTTCCGGATGCAACTGGCTTGTTGTTATTGATCTAAGCCCGGTTCAGCCGCTAAGGGCTACGAACAGCCGGTGAACTGGCGGATGAGTTTTTAAGCCCCCTCTTAGATGAGCTTGTTTTGCAATGAAGATTTTTACAAGACGGCCTGAAGGCCGTCTTGTTCTGTTTTTGATGGGTTCTTACAAGACGGCCTTCAGGCCGTCTTGTTACCTTAGTCGTTCAACGACTAAGGTCCTGTATTCCAGTCGTTATGTTAGCTGGTATAGCCAGCTAACATATTGTGGTTACTAAGTTTCTTCTTCTTTCTGGCAAACGCTCCTTTTCCGAGGGAGGCACTCACATACATGTATGAAGTGGAACACATGTGTAAGGCTGGCACTTTCGAACTCAGGGGAAATCAGTGACAGCTAGTGCCGGCCGTCCCCAGAAGGGGGTGTGACACCCCCATTGACAACATTTGTGTCGGCAAATGTTGATTTGTCTGCGATAAAATTCAGAATTTCGAACCTGAGTGAGAAAAATTTTGTCTACCCGGGGATCGCAGCGAGCCGGAAATTTTGTATAATTCTTGAATCCGGCACATGATTTTGTCGGAACGAGACCTCAACACCCCCCCATTTAAAATATACGGTGGACGCCCCTGGCTAGTGCACATGCAAAACATAGTGGTCTTTGGGTGAAGCCCACTTAGACCATAAATAGTGTGCTTTGTGGGTGACAAATTTGCCTATATTTTTCTGAACAATGGGTCCTTGAGTGAAAATAGGAGAGCCCCCGGGCCGACGCCTCAAATTGCTACCATGCTATCTAGTGCTAAATGCATGGGCCGATTTCAAGCCAAATTTGTTCAGAGGAACCACTCACCCATGCCGCATATCGGTTGGGTTCACGTGGTGGGATCAATGGTCATGTAGCCAATTAAAGGGGCATTCTCTTCTCTGAAAAATGGATTTATTTTCCTTCTCTCATACAAATCAAAGACTTCATTATCAGATTCACTCTCAAGATCCACCAGTACCTGCTGCGCATACGGGGTGTTCACAGATAGGCCCAAATGCTACAATGATCAAATTAAAGGGGCATTCCTTGGAAAATCTATGAATTACTTCTTCTCCTCTCCTTGCAAATTAAAGTTATATCACAGATTTGCGTTTCCAGTATCCCCCTGGATATAGTCTGCCTATGGGTGTTTTTTCACAGATTAGGATCAAAAGCACAATCCCTATTAATGGGGCATTCCTTGAAAATCCTATGAATTCATTCTCTTTGCAAATTAAAGGCTATCAACCGATATTTGCTCACAGGATCCCCTGGTATGGGCTTCATCAAATTGGGTTGTTCACAGATTTGGCCCCAATGTCACACTTTGTGCCAATTAAAGGGGCATTCCTTGCATCTATGAATTCATTCTTCCCCGCATACATCTAAAGGCATCAATCACGAGGATCGTCACAGGATACCCTGGTAGGGCTTCATCAAATGGGTGTTCACAGATTTTTGGCCCAAATGCCACAAATTACCATTTAAAAGGGTATTCTTGAAAATCTATGAATTCCTCCTTCTGCACATTAAAGGCTATCATCACGAGATTCTCTCACAGGATCCCTGGTAAGGGGGGCTTTATCTATGAGCTGTTCACAGATTGGACCAAATGCCACAATTAACATTAAAGGGGCCTATCCTCGAAAATCTACGACTTATTTCTTTCTTTCTTCTTCTCACGAATTTGTCCAAATACGACAATTGGCTTGATTAAAGGGATATTTCTTGAATTCCTGTCTTTTATACATTTAAGGCATTATCATTTGATGTTAAGTTTTCAAACATATTCACAAGATCCCCTGGTGTTGGGGTCACATACTGGGGTGTTTCCCATTAGTACCAGGTTCATGAAATTACACACAGACAATATGTTCCCATTTCAGGGAAATTCTTTTTGATATTGCAAACATATTGGATGTCGCCATTCTGGGGTCAAGGTCTCCACGGGTGAATATAACACAGAAGAGAAATTTTCTTTTGGTCTGGAAAACACAACATAACTGATCACGTCACATAATGAGCTGGGGTTAGTGGGTCACCCAGGGATAAATTATGAAATTTTTGAAATCTAGTCCTTCCCCGACACCATTTTAAAGGTCAAAGTTGATCATGTTTGAACACGATATGGGTCAAAAGTTCGACAGCTAACATTCGTGCTCGCTTCGAGCACAGTCTAGTTTTCTCTTCTTTCTTCTTTCCAATGCTCCTTAAATCACTACGAGTACCAAACGGTTAATCCAATATCACAAAGTTGGTCAGAGAACCGCTGACCCAAGCTTCATATGGGGTGTACTCAGATTTGGGTCCAAAGGTCAACGTAAACCGAAGTAGCCGC
>JAMKCH010060570.1:0-24832 GCA_023653785.1 Ophioderma brevispina
GTCGGCATGGGAATGCGTAAAATGATAATCTGCCACACTTGCTAAATTTATCCGAAAGCTCCATTACACGAATACAAACGGCCAGAAAAACACGGCTATCAATATCCATGTTTATACCCAAGGGGGTGAAGCCATTCAAAACCAGTCGTACGTGCTGGGCGCTGACATTTGGAATATGCACGGAATATATCAGTTGGGTGATTGTATACACACATAAGGTCAATCGATACAAACAATCCGCCAAAAATATCCGTTGGTGGATGTGGGTGCTATTGGGTGGTTAAATTTGTCCTACCCAGGGCAACACAAACGAATGAAATGAAATAGTCGTCTTTGTTTAAATAAACCGCCTCAATGAAGACATCTTGTCACTAGCGCGCAATTGCATTATGAGAAAAAAGAGTATCTGAGCACATTGATCCAGGTGCACTATTATTACCACCGGCCACCTCGAAACCATACATTAATTTGTATCACTACCGATTAGTGGATATTCAAAGGCGCAACCCACTAGTGGAAGAAGCGGAGGCAGCCATTGCTTTCTATTGTTGGTACTGTAGGTTTCTTTGTGGTCTGCAAAACATGCGAGACGGTAAATTTCTAAGATTACGTAACGTTTTGCCCTCTATCTAATAGACGTCTTTGAGTGTATCTCTCTGTATGAATGAAGCATGGAGGTAGGATGAGGAAGGAGAAAGCTCTTCTTCAAATCCCTTGGACCGATGATCATCGCCGCCCTCGTAAAAAACAGGTCGTAAAAACTATTATATTGAACATACAACACGAGACGATATTGATGATGATAGCATGTGCATAAACATTGCATCGATGTACATAGTAAGCAGATAGCGACTATATTGTAAGATGTGCATTTCTTTATAAAGCATGAAACTGGATAAATGTTTACCATAAATATGAGTATTGATTATTTTTAGACATGGAACCAAGTCACCGTCAATCATCTTCAAGGTAAAACAAGATCATTGGCTCATTTGTCATTTATTAGAAAGCGAGATAGCATGGTCCCAAGATGATTACATTGATTCTAGTTTTAACTCGGACTTTTCGGCTTTCCAAATTGATGTTTTGGTAGCGACCGTATTTCTTAAAGTATATTTGGCGGACACAACATCTAAGTTGAATTGGGAAGGAAAATGCCGTATCTAAAATATGGCACCAAACTTTTCACAGTGTCCGACGTTGCCCGTTTTTCAATTTGGTCCCGAAGTTGGCCACATTTTGTGAAATAAAGAGACCTTGGCGATATCGATTTTCACTTCAGAGAAAAATTACATGTTTAAGCACAATGATCCGTGTACAAAGTATTGTTAAAATGTGACGTACCATCGCCATATTTACCACAGCATTTTAATGTAAATCCGATGCAATGTTGTGCCACATGCAGTCAGCATTAACAGTGATCTCATTGTAGTTGTTATTTGCAATGTAGGCCTAATCAACATCTATTTCTAGTTTTTGTTTTTAGGAAATATAACAGATGAATAAATCAGTTTATCAATGGAGCATATATAAATCCGTGTCCATTTTTGTGGCTTTTGGTGATGAAAATGTGAATTGACTTTGGTAGCATTTTCAAACAAATTCACCAAAGTATCCCCGGAGCTATGTCCCTGGCCTCTCAATGAACTGTTCATGGGTTTATGTTAATGTATGAAGCTTAAAGAGATAAGAGAACATTTCCAGCAATATATGCCCCCTCCCATTTTTTTAAATATTTTTACAATATATTAATCAACCTGGCAGGGGACAATAAGCCGTAAAAGCCATATTCATGTAATAATTATGCTTTTGTATTTTCTGTGGCATGACAGAGATCCGAGTACACTGCAAAAACTGGGGGTGTTAAAATTTTAACACAAGTCGGTGTCAAGCTTGTTGTGTAGTTTGTGGTGTTGAAATTTAGGATTTAACACCACTCGGTGTCTGCTAATTTTAATTTTGGGTGTTGGTGTTCTGTTTATGATTTGTTAGAGGAAAGCAGTTATAATAGAAGCACCAAAAATAACAAAATTCAAGCATTTTCTACTAAAATATCATATGGTACAACTATAAATGTTAACACCAAGTTTGGTGTTAATTGAAACCAGGGGAGTGGTCCGTATTGCCTCCGGGATAGTGTAAATTAAACAGTGTGTCAATTTGGCACCAGCCGTGTTAAAAAATGATAATCACCATTGTGGTGCAAAATAAACAAGCAGTGTTATTATATATTGTAACACCAAAATTGGGGGTAATATACACTAACATGGTGTAATCTACCACCAGTGCGTAGGTGGTCCCCCCCGCAGTGACTACCAGGATGTGTTCAAAGAACACCAATGGTGTTAAAGTTAACACTCAAATTTTTGCAGTGTATGCTTTTTTATGGGACGATCAGAACAAGAGGGGGAGTCAAAACTGAGTGTTTGTCTTCTTTTATTTGTTCAATAAACCTACGAAAATGTCCTCGGTTGAGATTCTCAACAAAGCGCAAATTTAATGAAGAGACAGTCTTGATTAAGTCGAAATGTCAGTCACAATAGATCCATGAGATGTTTATGAGGTTAGGTTTTGCAACCGTATTACTGAATGTGTTAATGTATTTTGACCTTCAAATTGACTTTTGTTTTTTTTACTGGACCTCTAGGTGACATTGAACTTGATGAAGGTGGTTCCATATCCAATTGTTTTCCAAATTTAAATTCTTACCTATCCCAAATTGATGCTTTTATAACCAAAATGCACATTTTTACCATTATTGCTAACCTAACATTACATTCTGTGTAAAAATATGACCAAGTTCGGGACCCCACCCAATTGACAAAACGGGCAACTCCGGGCACTGTCAAGGTTGGGGTCATTGTTTAGGTAAGGCATTTTTCCCAATTCAAGTTAGATTTCGTCTCCTAAATATCATACTTTTAAGCAATACGGCGTTTTACAAAACATCAAGTTTTCAAAACACTAAAATTAAGGTAACTCATCTTAAGAACATGCTATCTCCGATTTTTTTGGACTGATAATACTCAGAATTTCGGATGGAATCGACTCAATATCTTTGTTTTCGCTCTCCACATGTAAAACAAACCACTGCATGGGGATATTTACCTTTCTGCGCACAGGTCATATCTGTTCAAATGCGCGTGCCCAGCATTTTCTGTCGGCGATGATCATGGAAACATGAATAGAGTACTCCCTGCCTGGAAGTGGCCTTTGTTGGTCGATGCTTTTACAATGAGTGCCAAAGTGATAATTGGGATAATCGGCAATTAGGGAAGAGCTTTCTCATTCTCTCCTACCTCCATGATTGATAGGAGTCGCAGTGAGTCTGTTATGAATGGGGCTATTTAGGCTTATCGGATTATAACATCTGACAGATTATAAAATGGGAAGTTCTTCCCCTTTTTTTCACTGTACTTGCGTTTTAATCAACTGGACTTCTTTCTAAGGAATTAATAAACAAGAAATACAACTCGAACGCAACCCACTGCAAAGCCCGTTTAACTGCAAAGCCCGAATTCAACTTTATTGCCGCGCCGAAATGTATATCTGGTAGAGGACTGCAAGTCAGGTACTGCCGCAAGCACGATGCAGTGACGTAGAAGAACTTTATACCACTCCTTAGGTCTCATGTGGTATTTTAGCACAGAAAGTCCGCTATAGGTGCGCTCTTGGTGTGCTCTAGGTGCGTCGGGGTGAGACTGGGTTTTGACACTAGATTCTTGTCTATAAACGAAATAAACTGCATATCGTATTGAGTTATTCCGTCAAGAGTAGAAAAAGAGCGATTTTTCATAGTTTATGTACGTCGACATGACACCATGGGACTACCGAAACGCCTAGAGAGCACCGAGAGCGGACTTTTTGTACTAAAAAAAAAATACCACCATTACTTAGGCGCAGTCTAAATCGCGCTCGATTAAGATACGATGAGGTAGGAACAAAAACAATCTCTTACAATGATAGAACACTGGATTATTTATTTATTTATTATTTGAACATTCACTTTATAACAGCACAACCGTCCATTCGACTGTGTGTTCATAAAAAATAAAACATAATAAAAAACCAAACAACAAAATGGTAAGTAAAAGGTATAGACTTAATGAAATAACAAATATCAGTAACACCTTACTAACAAGTTAAATAAACAATGAGTGTAAGTATTAATTCCATTTTTAAATTTCTTCTGCTATTATCGCTCTGATAATAGTTGCAAATATAAGGGCAATCTTGTGAGACTTTTGTGGGAGTTTATTAATTACTGTACTTCAAGGTTTATAGTATATGAATAGTGTTTAGGATACCCTGGAACGGCGCGGAAATACTCCCCAGTCGGCTTCTCGGGAAAGGGTGTTGGTAGAGCACCACGTGCGCCGGTAATCCTCCGGGGGATTTTCCGGTGGAAATACTCCACCGTCGATTATAAGGAACGGATAGTGTTTTAGCGCACGACGTGCGCCGGTAATCACCGGTGGATTCCATGCAGTCGTGCGCGGAAATCCTCCACCGTCGCTTATAGGGAACGGAGGTTTTAGCGCACGGTGATTGAATTCTCTTATATATAGGGCCTATTAAATTATTTATACACCATCATGCGCTAATACTCCGACTGGATTTTCTGCGACCACCTTGCGCAGTTATTCCACTAGTGGACGTTTTGCGTTTAGGGTCGCAGAAGATCCACTTGTGGATACCGTACATTAACACAAGAATGCATTAAATGAAATAAAAAGGAACAAATTGGAGACCGTTGTATATATATAAAAAATCTGCTGCACAACCCGGTGGGGAAAAAATCCCCCCGATCTCAACTTCAACCCGGAAATGTAATGGTACATCCCAACATGCTTTTGGCCATGTGTCCCTTAAGAGGGCACAACTTAGTCACTCGTGGCGCCATGGGTTTTATAAGGCGCAAATAATTCCATTTCAGTTTTCACAAAAAAAATTGTCCTCCAACATCATTACGAACAAGATACATTTTTTGGAAAGCTTACAAAATAAGGTTTCAATGGCTATGCCACAAACTCAATATTCGGGGACAAGAAATATACAGGTTTGTAACGGTTTGCAGTAATCCACCGGGATCCAGCGGTCCGTGCGCAGGTGAAAACGAAAAGAAAAACTCACGTCGCTTATAAGGAAAGGGGGTTTCAGCGACCCGTTGCGCAGGTTAATCCTCCGGTTGGATTTTTCCGCGCACGGACGCAAAAAATACCCCACCGTCGCTTATAAGGACGCGATGTTTAGCGCACGAGTGCGCCGGTAATCCATCCGGTGGATTCCCTGCGCCCGTGCGCGGAAATACTTCCACGTCGCTTATAGGGAACGGAGGTTTTAGCGCACGGTGAGGAATTCTCTATATAGAGGCCTATTCAAATTTATTATACACATCGTGCGCAATACTCCGAATGTAGAATTTTCTGGACCACTGTGCGCCAGGAGTTATTCACTAGTGGAAGTTTTGGTTAGGGTCGCAAGAGAGCCACTGGTGCGATAACTTACAAACTTCACATAAGCATTAAATGAAAAAGAACCAAATTGAAGACCGTGTATATATATAAAAAAATATTGCGTGCACCGGTGGGGAAAAAAATCCCCCGACTTCAACTTCAACCCCTGAAAAGTAATGGTACATCCAAATGCTTTTGTTTTGGCCATGTGTCCTTAAGATGGGCACAACTTTCGTCACTCGTGGCATGGGTTTATTAATGGAAAAATCATCCATTTCAAGTTTTCAACAATAAATTTGTCTATGCCAACACATTAATGTACAAAAAGTAAGCATTTTTGGAAAGCTTACAAAATAAGGTTTCCAATGGCATTGACACAAACCAAATATCAGGGGTCAAGTAATATACAGGGGTAAAAGTAAATTACAATAGAAAAGGGGGCTGTGAAATTTAAAATTCCTTTCAGGAGATGTGATTGCTCTTGGGGACCCCAACACTAGAAAAAAAGCAATAAAAGAGCTTTCAGAAAATATATAGTTTGCATAGGGTGCAATGATATCTTACTTGTGTACAGGGTGGCATAAATAATCTTCATTAGGAAACACGCTAACCCATTTAAAAAATTGTAATTACTATGGTAATTAGTGATATTTGCTTTCAACTCGATGTACGCAATGGAATCACTAATCTATACATTTGAACTTTTTTGATGATCAAGGGGGTATCCTCAGCAAAGGATTCTGGTCACCTCGGGCCATTAGTTTTAACCAGAACCTCTCATGGCAGTATATGTATAATATATTCCAGCTGATTCAGTAAAGATAATTTTTATCTTCAAAATTACGAAAAATAATTGGAGAACTTGAAATTCTTTTGAAAATCTGGAATAAACTTATAATTAGAATTTTCTACTAACAGTTGTGAGACAAGAACAGGACACGGAAAATATCTTTCCAATCTGCTGTCTGTGAATCCTGACGCCATGACCAACAACAACGGTTTACCCATACGGAGAGCAGGATAACACGGCAGCCAAAGTGGCCGACTTTTTGAACCGCACGGAAGACATGTGTTTCAAGAAGCAATGGCAGAAGAAATTCAAGGTAATAAAACAGAAAGAAGAAAACAAATAAAACTGATCCGGTGGCATGCTACTTGGACTAGGTATATAAGCAGTCTGTTACACTTGCACCTAAATTCTGGTTTATGCTTTCACACAATACCAAGATTTATTTTTATTCTTTTACATTGCTATTTTCCTAGACTTGATTCTTTTTTTTTGTTTTTCTAACCCCAAGTTGTCAATCTGACATTTGTGAGCTGAACTGTGTGATTTACACCGCCCGGGGTGCAAAACGTTTTCAAATTCTTTGAATGCTATTTTGAATTATTCAGCAGTTTGCTCAATTTCTCCAAAAAAATTAAAACAAAACCATACATTTGATCACCAAGATAGAAAACCATTGCCAAAACAAACCATGTTCAACATCAAGGCATAAGAAAGGAAAAGAATGAACTATCATACAGAAGAAAAAGTATGTTAAAACTTTAGGCTTCATCAGAGATGCAAAATCAATTTAGCAAGAAACATCTGAAAATTGACAATTGAAATCTTCAAATCTACATTCTTTTCTTGTAGGGAATTAATCGGTAATTGTTCTTATTATGTTTCAGCCAAACCATTACTGTTCTTACTCAGTCATAATGTGACCAGATGGAAACAGATTTGCTTCAATCTAGCCTTCCTCATCAATTTTATTGTTGCATTCTTCTATCAGTTTTGACCCAAAGACTCGTGGGTAGATAATGCAGATGCGATGTTTTAAAAGTGTGTGTGTAAAGGGGCATTTCGTATCACAAACCTCGTCCCCGCATTACCAACCAAGAAGATAAAAAATCCTCAGACCAACTAAGGTGTGTGTATTGATGTACAAATTGTAGTCTCTGACCAGTGGCATAGCTGGGGGTGGGAGGGCACGTGCCCCGGGTGCAACCTCAGGCAGACCCCATCGTAATTCTCAGGGGCACACTTGTCCTGGCTGCCGTCCACAGCTACTCCATGGGTTTCTGCAAGAAATTTGCAATTTTTGTATTTCGCCGTAAACGGACAGTGGCCTATGGGACACTGTGATACAACACTTAAAAAACGTGCAAGATTGGATCGGCATATTTTTGGACAAGCTTTTTTAAGGATAGTGAATCCATAAAATGGGAAGAGCCCTTCTATTCCAAAGATTCCAAAATTGTGAACACTTCCAAAAGATATTATTAAATTTCCTTGGAAAAAGTCTTCAAAATTTGTATTGTTTTTTTTTTTTTTTTAAATGTTTAAAATGTATGATAATAAATCATTACAATAAAAAAAAAAGCCAATAATTTATTTATGAATATATAATTAAAAAATGCATTTCCCTTCTGAGACGTGGGATGCCCCAAAATACCTATTTTAGCACCCCAAAAGAGAAAATGCGTCTCAACCAGTGACCCCAGGTTACACCGGTTAGCATTACTCTAACTCAATTTCGTTTTGGCCGCCTTACCAAAACGGACGCTTGTTACCGCAGCTCTGTCATAGCAGCCAAAATTATTAAAGAGATTTTTTGATACGGACTCGTTGGCGTCTCATACGGAATACTCCTACTACTATACATAACTATCTGGATGTATTACGGGATTATATACTGGATTTATAACGCTCTATTTGGACGGAAATAAACAGCGATTTTAGGCCCGCGGAGGAGCTTCTATGGAGTATCCTTTTTTTGCGCCGATGCGGTTCATGTGATCTGGGTGGAGGGGAAAAGAGGTGGAAAAGAAGGTGGAAACAAAAGGAAGCCCATGCGCAGTGTGCGTGTTTTGGAGGTCTTGCTTTTGTGAGCTGTTTGTTTCCTGTAGTTGCCTACTATCAATTAAAAACAGTCTTTTGGGTGAGTGTGTCTATTATTTATTTTATGCTTGTTGTATTTTAATAAAATATGTGGAAAACTGACTTGGAACATTCTTTACAGTGTGTGACTTTGTTACCGAGCGGTATCGTTGTCTCGCGTTGGCGGGCCGGGGTTTACCGCGGCACGCCTTGTTTTTCATCGCTCGTTTCGTTTCGGCACGCGCGCCCATTGGCTTGCGTACCCACTTTTCAGCGTATTTGAGCGCCGCCCCGAGACCCTCTTTTTCATTGCGTTCATACGTGTTTGCTTCCGCTGCGCTTCCGTCTTGGTGCTATGTTCTTTTGCCGGTGGGCTTTCTGTTTTCAATGGTTCGCAGTTGAACAGCAGTTTCCCTGTTTATGCATTCACTAAGGAAAGGGGGGGTGGTGTTGGGCTCCGGTCCGAGGTTCTTCCAAGGCGGCCCCGATGCTTTTGGAGCACCTAAAGCTGTTGTAGCTTCGGATACTTCATGGCGTGTTAGTAGGGACGTTTCTCCCTCGGAGGGGAGTTCGCCCCTCTTACCTCGCTACGGCCGCTGGTGCCTGGTATAGCCCTAGGGCTTCTCCGGTGCAGTCTAGCGCGGTCTGCTCTGCATTTTTCCTTGGGGATTTTGGCGCGGCGACATTACCGGTAGCCGAGGGAGACGGGGGGAACTCCCGAGGAGAAACGCCCTACTAAAACGCCATGAAGTAGACGAAGCGGACAACACCTTCAGCTGCTCCCAAAGCAGCGGGGCCGCCTTGGAAGAACCTCGGACCCGAGCCCGAACACCACCCCCCCCTTTCCTTAGGAAACATAAACAGGGAAACTGTGTCAATGGCGAAACATTGAAAACAGAAAGGCCACCGCAAAACGAAACAAGCACCAAAACGGAAGCCGACAGCGGAGCAGACCTAAATGAAGCAAGGGAAAAAAGCGGGCGCGGGGGGGGCAAGCGCAAAAAGACGCGTGAAAAGTGGGGGGTGAAGCAAGCCAAATGGGCGCGCGTGCCGGAACGAAAACGAGCGTGAAAAACAAAGGCGAGCCGCGGTAAGACAAGGCCGCCAACTCGGGAGGAGACAAAGATAGTCCGTGTACAAAGTACACCGGTAAAAGAATTTCCAAAGTCGTTTCAACATATTTTATTAAAATACAACAAGCATAAGAATAAAATAATAGACACATCACCCAAAAGAACTGTTTATTGATTGTATAGGCCTAAGAACAGAAGCGGCTCACACAAAGCAAAGCCCCCCAAAACACGCACACGTGCGGCCAATGGCTTGCACTTGTTACCTTCTTTTCCGCTACACAGATCACATGACGCATCGGCGGCAAAAAAAGGATACATAAATTAAAAGCTCTCCGCGGGCTAAAAGGGTTTTTCCCCGCTCTGTTTATTCCGTCAAATAGAGCGTATAAATCCAGTATATAATCCAGTAATACATCCAGATAGTTATGGTATAATAGTAGGGAGTATTCCGTTATGAGACGACAACTAGTCAGTATCAAAAATCTCTTTTTTATAATTTTGGTGCTAATGACAGCAGATGCGGTAAAACGCGTCGTTTGGTAAGGCGGCCGCCAAAAACGAAAATATTGAGTTTAGAGAATGGCTACGGGTGTTACCAAACCTGTGACCCGGGGTCACTGGTTGAGAACATTTTCTCTTTTAGGGAGTGATACTAAAATTAGGTATTTTGGGGAATTCTACTTCTCAGAAGGGGAATGCATATATTTCAGTTAACATTGGGTAAAGGAAATCAGTTCAGTGTAATGATTTATTTTGATTCTTGAGCGAATTAGAAAGGTTATCCTAGAATACAAAAATTTTGAAGACTTTTCCAAAGGAAATTTAATAATATCTTTTGGAAAGTGAATTGAGAATTTGGAATCTGGAAGAGAAGGGGCTCTTCCACATGTTAGATGCACTATCCTTTAAAAAAAAGCTTGTTCCCAAAAATTATGCAGATTCCATCTTGCACTTTTTGTGTTTGTACCACAGTGTCCCATAGGACATGTCTGTTTAAGGAGAAAATACAAAAATTGCACATTCTTGGCAGAAACCGGTTGGAGTAGTAGTGGACGTCCAGCCAGGACAAGGGTGTCCCCTGAGCAATACCGAGATGGGTCAATGGCCTGAGGTTGCAACCGGGGCACGTGCCCCCCACCCCCAGCTCTATGCCACTGGCAGAAAGAATATCACATTGTACATCAGACTACCACACCTTAGGGGTCTGAGGATTTTTTATCTTCTTGGTTGGTAAATAGGGGGAATGAGGTTGTCGATCACGAAAGCCCTTTACACAATTTTAAACTCTGCACTCGGCAGTATCTTACCACGGTCTTGGGTCAAATGGATAGAAGAATGCCACAAGAAAATGATGAGGAAGGCTAGATTGAAGCAAATCTGTTTCCATCTGGTCACATTATGACTGAGTAAGACAGTAATGGTTTGGCTGAAACATAAGAGAAACAATACAAGAGTTATTCACTACAAAAAAACATGTTTGAGATTTACATTGTTCAATTTTGATTTTCTTGCTCAATTGATTTTGCATCTCTGATGAAGCAGCAAACTCAAAGTTTAACATAATTTATTCTCTCTGGTATGATAGTTCATTCTTTCCTTTCTTATGCTTGATGTTGAACTGTTTTGTTTTGGCAATGGTTTCTATCTTGGTGATCAACATGTATGGTTTTGTTTTTAATCTTGGGATTATTTTAAATGAGCAAAAAAAACTGCTGAATTAATCCAAAATAGCAAATTCAAGGAAATTTTGAACGTTTCCGGGCGGTGTAAAATCACACAGTTCAGCTCTAAAAAATTTAAGATTAGACAAATTGGGTTAGAAATACAAAATAAAAAATAATAGTCTAGGGCAAGACAATTGATGAAATGAATAAAATAAATCTTGGTATGTGTGAAATGAAAGTAAGCAGAATTAGTGCAAGTGTAAAAGACTAGCCTTATCTAATAGTCACAAAGCATGCCACCGACGTTTTGGTTTTAATTTTCTGTTTGTACCTCTAACTTGTCTTATGCCATTGCATTGCTTGAAAAGTCTTCCGTGCGGTCAAAGAAGTCGGCCACTTTGCTGCCTTGTTCATCCTGCTCTGCCGTATGGTAGACCTTGTGTTTGGTCATGGGCGTCAGGAAGCACAGGACAGGCAGGGATTGGAAAGACGATTGGTTCCATGTCCTGTCTTGTCTCACAATCTGTTAGTAGAAAATTTATATTAGTTTATGCAGATTTCTAAAAGACCCAAATTTCAAAGTTCTCCCAATTTTTTCTTAATTTTTGAAGATAAAAATGATCTTTACTGGAATCAGCTGGATATATTATACATATACACACTGCCATGAGAGGTCGGGTTTTAAAATAGGGGCCCGAGGGGTGACCATAATATTTGTGAGGATACACCCTTGAATCATCAAAAAAAAAAGTCAAATGTTATAGCATGTAGTTAGTTCCATGTGCCGTACATCAGTGAAAGCAAAAAGAAGCAAATAATTACCAGTAGTAATTACAATTTTTAAAGTGGGTTAGCGTGTTGTCATAAATGAAGATTATTTATGCCACCCTGTACACAAGTAAGATATCATTGAACCCTATGCAAAACTATATATTTTCTTGAAAGCTCCTTTTATTGATTGTTTTATGGTGGTGGTCCACAAAGAGCATTTCAAATCTCCTGAAAAGGAAATGTACATTCACGGGCAACCCCTTTTCCATTGTAATTTATTGGTACCCCGGTATATTTACTTGTACCCTGATATTGAGTTTGTGTCAATGCCATTGGAAACCTTATTTTGTAAGCGTTCCAAAAAAATGTATGTTTGGTACATTAAGTGTTGGCAGGCCAATGTTTTGTTGATAAACTTTGAAATGGATGATTTTCCATTAATAAACACATGCGCCCGAGTGACGAAAGTGGTGCCATCTTAAGGGGAACCATGGCCAAAGGCATGTTGGGATGTTCCTTCAATTTCAGGGGGTTTTGAAGTTGAGATAGGGGGATTTTTCCCCACCGTTGACAGCAGATTTTGTATATTATATACACGGTCTTCATTTGTTCCTTTTTTCAATTTAAATGCATTATGTGCGTTTATGTAAGGTATCCACCAGTGGATCTTCTGCGCCCCTACGCAAAACGTCCATTAGTGGAATATGACTGCGCAAGGCGGTGGTCGCAGAAAATCTACAGTCGGAGTATTAGCGCAACGATGGTGTTATAATTAAATTTGAATAGGCCTAATATAAGAGAGTGCATCCCGTGCGCTAAAACCTCCGTTCCCTATAAGCGACGGGGAGTATTTCCGCGCACGACGCAGGGAATCCACGGTGGATTACCGGCGCACTCGTGCGCTAAAAAACATCCGTTCCTTAACGCGACGGTTGGTGGAGTATTTTTGGGTTCCGTGCGCGAACATCAACCGGCGGATACCTGCCAGGGTGCGCTGAAACCCCGTCCTATAAAGCGCGGTGAGTATTTATGGCCACGGAACGCAGGGAACCACTGGATACCTGCAAATCGTTACACCCGGTATATTACTGGTACCCGAATATTGAGTTTGTGTCAATGCCATTGAAACCTTATTTTGTAAAGCTTCAAAACAATGTATGCTTTTGTCATTATGACGTTGGCCAGGAACAATTTTGTTGAAAACTTGTTGAAATGGATGATTTTCATTAATAAACCCATGCGCCACGAGTGACGAAAGTTGTGCCTCTTAAGGACACATGCCAAAAAGCATGTTGGGATTTGTACCAGTACATTTAGGGGGTTGAAGTTGAGCGGGGGATTTTTTCCCCACCGGTGCAGCAAGATTTTTTTTATATATATACACGGTCTCCCCCACTTTTCCTTTTCAATTAATCATTTTTGAGTTATGTAAGGTATCCACCAGTGGATCTTCTGCGACCCACGCAAAACGTCCACTAGTTGAATAACTGCGCACGGTGTTCGCAGAAAATCCACAGTCGGTGTATAGTGAGTATTAGCGCCCTGATGGTGTATAAATAAAATTTGAATAGCCTATATATAAGCGAATTCATCACGGTTGCGCTACAACTCCGTTCTCTAAGCGACGGTGGAGTATTTCAGCGCAAGGACGCAGGGAATCCACCGGTGGATTACCGGCGCACTCGTGCGTTAAAACATCCGTTCCTTATAAGCGACGGTGGAGTATTTTGGCGTCGTGCGCGGAATATCCACCGGCGGATTACCGACGCACGTGTGCGCTACAACACCTTTCCCTAGAAGCGACGGTGGAGGATTTCGACGCGACGGTCGCCAGGTTACTGAAACATATTATATATATACTATGTAAACCTTGAAGTATCAAAAGTAATTAATAAACTCCCACAAAAGTCTCACAAGGAGCCTTATATTTGTAACTTATTATGAGCGAATATAGCCAGAAGAATTTAAAAGAGGAATTCTAATACTTACCCCATTGTTATTAACTGGGTAAGTAAGGTTTACGTTTATATTTTGTTATTTTATTTAATCTATACCTTTTACTTCTCATTTTGGTGGTTGGTTGTATTATGTTTTTTTTATGAACACACCATCGAATGGACGGGTGCTGCTGTTACTTAAACGTGAAGGTTCAAATAAATAAATAAATAAATAACCAGTTTGGTCTATCAGTGTAAGATGATTGTTTCGTCCTACATAATCGGGTCTTAATCGAGCGCGATTTAGACTGCGCTAAGTATGGGTGGTCTTTTAGTACAAAAAGGTCCCGGCTCTACGCTTAGGTGCGTCTAGGTGCGTTCGGGGAGTCATGGTTTTATGCGACTTTACTAAACTAGAAAAAATCCTCTTCTACTCTTTACGGAACGTCCAATACTATGATGCGTTATTTCGTTATAAGAAAGAATCTAGTGTTCAAAACCAGATCTCACCCGAGCGCACCTAGAGAACCAGAGGGCACGAGAGCGGACTTTCGTGCTCTAAATCCACCATATAACTAAGAGTGTAGAAAAGGGTCGTTCATACTTCACTGCTATCGGCGTTGCTGCAAGTACCTGAATTTCAGTATCTACCCAAGAAGATACAATTGCGGAGCGGCAATAACAATAAAGTGAAATTCGGGCTTGCAGTTAACTGGGTTTGCAGTGGGTTGCGTTCAGTTGTAGTCTTGTATTTTATTACGTTAGAAAAGTCAGTTGATATATTTTAAAACGAAAGTACAGTGAAAAAAGGGGGAAAACTTGCCAGGTTTATAATCTGTCGATTGTTATCATCAATAAGCAATAGCACCATTAAACAGACTATTGCGACTGCCCTACTTCAATCATGGAGGTAGGAGCGGAAGAGGACAAGATCTTCCTAATGCATCGGCAACGCCGATGATCCCAATTACTCACTGGCAAACTCATTGTAAAAGCATTAGCCACAAAGGCGGATCTCGGCAGGGAGTTAAGTATCTTTCAGTTCCATGACAATCGCCGACAGACAGCTGGGCACGGCTCAGTTGAACAAGATATGACCTGTGCGCAGAAAGGTATATCCCGATGCGCAGTGGTTTGTTTAATGTGGAGACGAAAACAAATGATGATGAGTCGATTCCAGCCGAATTCTGAGTATTTCAGTCCACAAATCGGAGATAGCATGGTCCTAAGATGAGTTACATTAATTAGTTTTATGAAAACTTGGATGTTGTGAAACGCCGTATTCTAAGTATGATATTTGGAAGACGAAAATCTACTTGGAATTGGGGAAAAAAAAAAATGCCTGACCTTAAACATTGACACCAACTGACAGTGCCCGGAGTTGCCCGTTTTTACTTGGTCCGAACTTGGTCATATTTACCACAGCAATGTAATGTGTTAAGCATAGATAATGGTAAAAATGTGCCATTTGTTATAAAAGCATCAAAATTGTGCGCCGAGAGTAGAGAATTAAATTTGAGCAACAATGGATATGGACCCACTGCACAGTCAAGGTCAAATGTCACTAGAGGTCACAAAAGGTCAATTGAGGTCAAATACATTTACAACATGCGAATAGGTTGGAACTCTAACAATCATAACATTATCATGGATCTAGTTGTGACTACATTCGACTTAATCAAAGACGGTCGTCGTCATTATAACTTTGCGCCCTTGTTGTGATAGAATATCAACGAGGGACATTGTAGGTTTATTGAACAAGAAAAGAAAACAAACACTAAGTTTTGAACTCACCAGGATGTTTGATCGGTCCCATAAACAAGCCCACACTGCAAAAACTGGGTGTTAACTTTAACACCATTGGTTGTTTAATGTGAAACACCATCCTGAGTCATGCGGGTGGGAACCACTACCATGGTGTTAGTTACCCATGTTTAGTGTTATATTAAACACAATTTTGGGTTACAATATATGATTATAATTTTAATTTTATTATTTTATCTATTTAACTTTTTGGTGTTAATCATTTTTTAACACTGCCGGGGTGCCAAATTGACAATACTGGTGTAATTTAACACTCATCCGGGGTCATAGGGACACTCCCTCTGGTGTTAATTAAACACCACAATTGGTGTTAACATTATATTTGTAAAGTCATGATATTTTAGTACTGAAATAGAAAATGCTTGAGTGTTATTTTGTGCTTCTATTAGAAATGATAGCCCATACTAAACAAATCATAAACAGAACCCCAAACACCCATACTTAAAATATTGCCAGGCAACACGGAGTGAGTGTTAAAATCTAAATTTCAACCCCACAAACTAACACCGACATGCTTGACACCGACTTGGTGTTAAACTTTTAACCCCAGTTTTTGCAGTGTACTGGATATATTCATGCACAACAGAAAATACAAAGCATATTATTACATGAAGATGGCTTTTACGCTTATGTCCCTCGGTTTGTTAATTATGGTGTGTAAAATAGTTTAAAAAAAATGGGGAGGGGGCATTTTTTTTTTTTTTTTTTTTTTTTTTTTTTAAGTGTTTAATTAAAGGCCTACACATGTACATTTCATTGAAGAGACAGAGGGACATAGCTCACTGGGGACACATTGGGTGATTGTTGAAAATGCTACAAGTCCATAATTTTAATCACCAAAAAGCCACAAATGGAAAATGGATTTAGGATAGGCTCCATTGATAACTGAATTTATTCATCTGTTATTTCCTAAAAACATGATTACTATGAAATAGATTTGATTAGGCGCAACCTTTCAAATAACAACGTACAATGAGATCATGTTAATGCTGACTGCATGTGCATCAAATTGCATCGATGTACTTACAATGCTGTGGTGTTAAATATGGCGATGGGACGTCCACTTTAACAATACTTGTACACGTAATTGCTTAAACATGTATTTCTCTGAAGTTAAAATCGGATAGCGCCAAGGGTCCTCATTTATTTCAACCAGAAAATGTGCCAACTTCGGGTACAATTGAATAAACGGGCAACTTCGGACCTGTGAATTTTGGTGCCATTGTTTATTGATACGGCAATGTTCTTGCCCAATTCCCTTAGATTGTGTCCCAAATATACTTTAAAAATCGGCTCACAAACCATTCAAGTTTGTAAAAGCCGAAAATTACGAGTAAACTGAATCAATGTCATCATCTTAGAACATGCTATCTCGCTTCTAATAAATGACCCCAAATGACCGAATGATCTGTTTACTTGAAATGATTGACGGTGACGGTGGTGTCCATGTCTAAAAATAATCAATACTCAGTATTTATTGTAAACATTTTATGCCCAGTTTCATGCTTTATAAGAACTTGCACATTCTTACAATTATGTCGCTATCTGCCTTAACGATGTTAACAATCGATTGCAAGGTTGAGCACCTGCTATCAGCATCAATAGCATCTCGTGTTGTATTGTTCCAATATTGTTTTACGACCTGTTTTACGAGGCGGCGATGATCATCGTCAAAGGATTGGAGAAGAGTCTTTCTCCCTTCTCTCCTACCTCCATGCTTCAAATCATACGAGAGATCCTAAAAGACGTTCTCTATAGATAGAGAGGCAAAACGTACGTAATCTTTAGAAATTCACCGTCTCAGCATGTTTTGCCCGACCACAAAGAAAACCTACAGTACCAACAATAGAAAGCAATGGTGCCTCCGCTCTTCCACATACTGTGGTTGCCGCTTGCATATCACAAGCGTAGTGATACAAATTAATGTATGTGTTAAGGTGGCCCAGGTTGTCATAATAGGTGTACCTGGATCATTGTGCTCATACTCTTTTTTCTCATAATGCAATGCGCGCTTAGGGTGAAAGATGTATTCATTGGGCGGTTTATTTAAATCACGACTGTTGTCATTTCATTCGTTGGTTGGCCATGGGTAGGACAACATTTAACCACCGCATAGCACCCAACCTCCAACACACTGATATTTTGCGATGTTTATCGAATTGACAGTATGTGTGTATACAAGCACCCACACGATCATTTTCCGGGCAATATTCAAAATGTCAGCGCCCAGCACGGACGCATGTGTTGAATGCGTTCTCACCCCTGGTATAACCAGGATATTGATACCGTGGTTTGCTGGCGTTTGTATGTGTAATGGAGCTTGCGATATACTTTATCAATGGTGAGCAAGATTCAATGTTTTACGCATTCCCCTGCAGACAAAATTGCGAACGGGTACTTATGCTCTAGATTTGCTCACAATCGCGCAGATAGTAGAAGAGATCACAAGCAAATTCGAACTGCCCAAAATCCTTAATCGAATGTAAATTTCAGAAAAGCGCAACGGTTTGTGACATTTCCGGGGGTGGGTCGGAGCGGGAGAAGGGGTAGACAGAGCTTTTTTATTTGTACTTTTGGCGTTTTATTTGAACTCGTGATGTAAAGATGTTTCGAGTTGAAGGCGTAAGGACTGATGTCTGGCGCATTCTCGGGTGACTGTAGCCGAACAAAAAAATCATTTTTGATTTTTCTGAACCATAAAACACTATTGATGAGCTATGCTTTTATAATGGCATCTTGGTCTCATATTTGCATTTATTTTGTTGTAAATTTCATTTAAATCCATCGACTTACTGTAGTGGCCTATGCTTGGTAGACCATGGTTTGTCAATAGAGTTAATAACTAGTTTGTTCCTCTGTGACGTGACAAATTCACATGTCATGGTCACTTTGGCAAATTCTGCAATACACTTTGCCATTTTTATCCTCTCCATGGGACTTTCAACTTCAGTATACCTTCCACGTAGTCTCCCAATCCCAGTCTCTGAGGAAAAATGCTTTGTCAAATCGGTTCACTATTATATGACAATAAGGAACAATAATATCACTCAACATTTATCAGTGGCAGTATTTATTGTATTTATTGAAATATATATCGTACGCATTGGGCATTGTGTGTTGTGTTTTGATGATGATGTCGTTGAAATGAAAAGAAAAATAACAGTCTGAATATCGTAGTTGTCCAATACGAAGTTTCCTACTGGGATAATTATAGAGTATATTATTTGAAGTTTGCAAATTTTTTTAAGTGGGCGACGGGTACCGCGGTATCGGGTCTTTGTTCATAATTGGATATTACTGTGATAATGGGATTTTAGGGAACCGGTTCTTTCCATATATCGAGGCGTGAAAATACTCGGAAACAGTTGCTATCCCGAATCTTAAAACAGTTCAATTATTTTAACTGTTAAAAATGGGGTTCGCTATTCCAAAGCTCAAAAAAGTTCGTTATTCCAAATTGAAAAGTTCTGGTTCTGGTATTCCCGAATCAATAATCCTTTGCTATAGAATTTGCTACGTGGTATGATATGATCAGTACTATATGTTGCCATGGTCACAACTTCCAGACAGAGTTGTATAGGACTATGCTTGACGTAACTTTTCAAATCGTTTCTGTTTTCAATGTCGACCGGTAAATATGGGGGTCGGCTAACATCCGTTATTAGCTATTATATAATTAACATCCTCTGTTATTTGGCTAAATAGTAAAATGAATTGTTACTCATGACAACTAAAAATAATAGTCGAAGTTTCAGATTAAAAAGAGCAATTGTTCTGATTGATCGTAAAATAGGAAAATTACATGTTTAACATCTTTTAATAATTTACCTTCGAAGAAAACCTGGTTACATTGCAGGTAAACTACGTCTACTTTCATTTTTACACACTGCGCGCAGACAAACTGCTGAAATAGTACAAAGTACGTTTTTGTGGTAGCAAAGTCCAGCCGACATTTGGAGCCTTTCTGAGTTGTTGAAATCTGGAGTATCATAGCAACTCGGGCGGGTAATTCCCGATACCAGACCAAATTAAATGTTCGCGTCTTTACCGTACACGGATAAACAATTCAAGCGCTTTCAAAAACCAACTAAGTTTTTATTCTTTGTTTCTTCCTTGTACTGTTTTTGGTTTTGTGTTATTTCTTGTTTTCGTTACTTATTAGATCAAAATCAAACGAATATAAAAAATATGTGTAAATATTGTATTAGGAGTGGTTTAATTAAAAATAACTCACACATGACCCGATAGAGTATTGACGAACAAATAAATGATGAGGAGAGTAGAGGAGGAAGAAGGAGATGACAGGAAATGTGATGTTCATTCTTTTTTTTATTTTGTTGGATATTCCGCGCACGACGCAGAAAATACCTCCACCGCGCTTATAGGACTGATGTTTTAGCGCACGCGTGCGCAGGTAATCCACCAGTGGATTCCCTGCCGTCCGTGCGTGAAATACTCCACCGTCGCAGGCACGTAGCCCAGGAATTATGCGGGGTGCGGATTTGCACGAAGCGGACCTTTTGCGTACCAAAAAAAATTTTTCGGCTCGCTACGCTCGCCGGATGACCCAAAATTTTTCACCGTCCCGGGGGGGGGAGGGGGGAGGGGGGTTGGAAAGAAGAAAAAAATTTCGTCGTCGCAGCTTTGCAAAAACATCAGTATAGTAACATGACAATCGTAATGCGATGTTTTCAGCGCTTAGTCATTCATATAACATGCACCACACACCCTTACGACAAACTTTTAATTGCACACGGACCCTTAAACATGGCAAAGCGGACCTTCAACCATAAAGCGGACCTTTGTCATTTTTGGGGTTGTGCGTCGCATCCCCCGCACCCCCCTGGCTACGGCCTGACACCGTCGCTTATAGGGAACGGAGTTTTCAGCGCACGAGTGCGCAGGTATTCCTCCGGTGGATTTTCCGCGCACGGACGCCAAAATACTCCACCGTCGCTTATAAGAAACGTTGTTTAGCGACAGTGCTCCGGTAATCCTCCGGGGGATTCCCTGCGTCCGTGCTCGGAATACGCCACCGTCGCTTATAGGGATCGGAGGTTTCAAGCGCACGAGTGCGCAGGTAATCCTCCGGTGGATATTCCGCGCACTGACGCAGAATACTCCACCGTCGCGGAAATACTCCACCGTCGCTATAGGAACGGAGGTTTCAGCCCGCACGAAGGGCTCAAGTAATCCTTCTGGGGGATATTCCGCGCGCGGACGCAGAAATACTCCACGTCCTTTATAAGGATAGATGTTTTAGCGCACGCGTGCGCAGGTAAATCCTCCGGTGGATTCCCTTCGTCCTGCGCGGAAACTACCACCGTCGGCTTTATAGGGAACGGAGGTTTTCAGCGCACGTGATGGATTCTCTTATAATAGGTCTATGTTTTCAAATTTATACACCATCGTGCGCTGATCGCCGACTGTGGATTTTCTGCGACCACCGTGCGCAGTTATTCCACTCGTGGACGTTTTGTCGTAGGGGGCGAGACGAGCCACTGTGGATACCTTACATACATATTATTTCCTTAGACAGAAAAGTGGGTCAACTTTGTTTACTGGAAAGTTACTATACCGGTAAAGGTACTTTACGCGTTTTATGCGAAAATAGTTAAACTATCCCATGTTTCATTGACTTTCATTTAACCAATTGATGACAAGGTCTATCATAGTATATAATTTGGAATGCCTACCTCACTCTGTGCTGTTTGGCATCGTACTCAAGATAGACTAGTTTACATTGCTACCTCAATTTGTGGTTTTGTGGTTGGAACATAGGACTCAGATCGTTTTACGATGCCTACATCAATCGTGCTGTGTGAATTAGACATAGTACTCACTAGACAGTTAGAATGCCTACCTCAATCTGTTCCGTGTGGTTGACATAGTACTCAATATAGACTATTTTAGAGGCCTACCTCAATCTGTGCCGTGTGGTTGACATAGTACTCAATATAGTTACGATGCCTACCTCAATCTGTGCCGTGTGCTTGGGCAAGTACTCAATTAGTTACGATGCCTACCTCAATCGGTGCTGTGTGGTTGACTAGTACTTCAATATAGACTAGTTAGAATCTACCTCAATCTGTGCCGTGTGGTTGACATAGTACTCAATATAGACTAGTTAGAATGCTCTACCTCAATCTTGCCGTGTGTTGACATATGTACCAATATAGTTACGATTGCCTACCTCAATCCTGTGCTGTGTGTTTTGTCATAGTACTCAGTATAGACTAGTTAGAATGCCCCCCTACCTCATCTGTGCCGTGTGTTGGGCAGAGTACTCAATATGACCTATTAGAATCCTACCATCAAGTCTGTGCTGTGTGTTTTGCATAGTACTCAATAGACAGTTAGAATGCCTACCTCAACGTGCCGTGTGGTTGCAATAGTACTCAAGGGCTTTATCCAGTGAATTGTGGATGCATTTCATGGTTCACACTGGCTTCAGCCAGGGCGCTAGTTCCTTATTGTGTGAGCACGCTGTTTAAAAAGGAAAACATCTCAAATTTAACACAAGGTAATATCAATATCCTGTTATCTCAGTATCATTATGTCGTGTTACATTATTTAATAATGTTTTAAGAATTGGTATCACACGATAACATAAAACCCTCAATTAAAATTTTCCAAAAACACACTAATTATACACACACACAAACCTCACCACCGCAGACTGAACACCAACCCATTAACAACCCTAACCCAAAAAAAAATCCTATTCCCCCCTACCCCTGCGCTTTCCTCGCCAACTAAAAAAAATGCCAACTTTGATCAGATAATGGCACATAAATATTGAATACACATTGGGAATTAACACATTTAAATAGTACCTACAGGTACCCATTGGGCACAATATACAATTCTGAGCACAAATGAAACAAGAATGAGGTAAGAGTCAAAAGCTTAAGTATAGCACATTTCTAAAAATTATTTAATGGAATTCCCCACAAATGTAGCACTATTTTGTACTCTTGGGATTGCTTAGTTGTGGTTCAAAATTTCAACTTAAAAAATTGTGATAAAGGCTATGCCACTACTTTGATTGGTCCTTCAAGAGCAAAACTTGGCATGGGCCGTATCCTCTCACCGTCCCTCCTATTACAAATTATATACACATAAAATATTTCTGTCATTTGTTGGTGGATACTATATCATGTACATAAAATCTTTGAGACTAGTTCCCAAAATTTCACATGAGGGAAAACGTTCCCATAAAAAGCTACTATTTCCCCATCACGGATTAGTTCATTTTTATGGGAACTTTTTCCCTGCATTGGTATCTTGCATCGCCCGCTCCTCATCGTGATTGATCTGACCCGATCAGCAACCCAATATTTGACACTGCATCGATCAAATCTTCTGCTCGATATTTTGCTGTTTTTTACATTTGCGCCGCGGGCAATTTCATTTTAATTTTGACTACAAATGGAGAAATCTTGATGTTGTAGATCCGCATATCGTAAAACGAATCATAGTCTAGAGCAGTTCGATAAATTTGTAGGAGAGCGGTGGCAGCTATCTCGACGAAACTTGGCAAGTTTTTCAAATACAGAATACTTTATATGTTATTTAAAACAAATATTTTTAATTTTTTTATTTTTTTTGGTGAAATTGTGCAAAATACCTCCCCTCGGTGACTGAGACCGTGGGGCTCCTATTATTCCCTCTACCTTCTGTCCTCCAGTCACCTCGGGAGGTATTGCACCATTTCCCTCATGACAGTCAATATTTGTATACTATGTACCTTATGGCCAAGAGTAGATGTTATGTCCCACTTCCCGGTGGATAACATCATCGTCATCATCTCCTCCATCCTCCTCATCCTCCTTCTCTGTATCTTCTTGCGGGTAAGCTGCTTGATTCATCCACCTGTCAAGCAATGGGCAAAGGTCATAACATCCCCTTATTTGGCTGCTGACGTAATTCTGCAGTTTTTTGATCTCTAGCAAACAGACAGATGGTCTGCACATTCCTGGTTTTATCCAATCGAAGGTTTGCCACAAAACCAACCAATATTTCCAGACATAGCCCACACCCCACCTTTAATCATAATACATATTCTCTGCAATGGATGAACACTTTTCATGATTTGGGAATAATCCTGATGCAATTGATTTAATTAAGGGGTTAGAACGACAATTTTTAAAGAGTATTCAAGGTATCTTGAAACAATGCACTGATGTGTCTTCAAAATGATAAGATGCAACAGCAGCAGTAGCTAAATAAGATTTCAATGGGCGACTGACTATACACTAATGTCATTTTAGTACCAACCATACAAATCAAGAAGTGATTTGTTTTCTTATCTGACAATCCAATTTTGTGACTTTTTAAGTGTTTAAATAACTGCTTTCACCTCCAAACATGACCCTTCACTTCCCAACTGAATAATCCTATCAATAACATTTATCAACCACTACCAACATCAATTGACATTAAGTCACCTACCAGTTGCTTGGGACTCATGTTGTACAAGATCCTCTCAGCATTCTCACTGTCATGACGGCTCTCCATTATGGCTAGTAACAGTTTAGATGCATTATTTTGAGTTCCAACACCAGATCCATGCGTTCTTTTCCCAGTGGGTTGATGTCGTTCAGGATGAGTGCTATTATGATGTCTAATCCATTGGATTCATGGTTGGCAATGGCATTCTGTAGGACAGACAGTTAGGGATTGTTAGTGATAGAAGACACCTTTATTTTTCAGAAAATATTATGACTGTTGCTTCTTGCTTGAGGTCCTCTTATTCAAGAATATACTACCTTAACTGGAAATGCACAACCCTTATTACAAACACACTACATTTACTGGGCAAGAAACCACATCACTCTCTAAATACAACAATAATTTGTGTTTCTTCCTAAGTCAAGCCCCTTCCCCCTACATACACTGCTATGGAAGCCTCTTGCAAGACTGAAAGTCCAAAAACTGAAATCTGCAACATTTAAGGATGCATCCCATAGGCAGCTGAAAAGAATCTAAATAGGTCTTAAAACCAATATGTGTCTTTTTCTTACATTCCCAGAGATTCAGTTCTCAGATATACAAAAAAATACAGCGTTCATCACAGAACGCATGTGTTGTATGCCGCCGCGGTTTGTGAATCGAGACAAAGGTCACATGAGGTCACCAACATGCAGGACACTACCCAAGGACCATTGTGTCCAAGTATCATGAAAATTGATTGACATATGTGGATACACCAAGCTGTCGGTTCTTATGTATAGAGAAG